>QEAP01000330.1:4921-28812 GCA_006535975.1 Chytriomyces confervae | reverse complement strand
ACCACCGCAATTTCATTCAACCCAAAGAATCCCGCATACTATTCAAACAGAGCGTTCGGTACTTTGCTGATTTGGAACTGTCCGCCCACGCTCGTTTTGATGTCGAAAACTAAATCTTGCGTCAACAGCATACATTCGCAGCGAGTTCTACGGAGCCGCTATCCATGATGCTGAAACTGCTATCGCGCTCGACCCAAAGTTTATCAAAGCGTACTATCGCCGCGCTGTTGGGCACATGGCCATGGGAAAGCTGAAGGGTAATTTACTCCATCGCACGAAGGCATGACTTTCTTTCTCAGCGTGAAGTATATTTTTTTTAAGATGCCGTGAAAGACTTTCGAGCGGTTGTGAAAGTATCTCCTCGCGATAGCGATGCAAAGTCTAAGTTGAGCGAATGCGAGAAGGAACTTAAACGGCAGCAGTTTGAAGCGGCCATCAGTTTCAATGAAGTGAAGAAGGATGCGGTTGAGCTGATTGGAGATGTCGAAAGTATGGTCGTTGAACCAACGTGAGTTGCTTTCTCATCGCCGAATTCCCTTTTTTTTTTTGTTGCTCACCTATCTTGGACTCCAGATATGACGGCCCACACCTTTCACCGGCAGGAATTGACCTTGACTTTTGCAAAAGCCTATTGGGTCACATGGAAGCACAAAAAAGGCTGCACCGCAAATACGTGTACCAAATCATGCTCGCCGTCAAAACCATCTTTGAAAACTCTCCCACAATCATTGACATCCCCGTTCCGGAAGGCAAGAAAATAACAGTCTGCGGAGATATCCATGGTCAATACTATGACCTGCTGAATATATTCAAAATGAACGGATTGCCTAGCAACGAAAACATGTATTTGGTGAGGCTTTCTTTTATCATACCGTGTTTTTTAAACTGGCTAAAAATGGTCCACACATGCGAATGCACGCACAGTTTAACGGAGACTTTGTCGACCGCGGGTCTTTCTCTGTCGAATGCATCATTGCATTATTTGCCTTTAAAATGCTATACCCGGATGGACTCTTCCTGTCGCGTGGTAACCATGAAACAGACAGCATGAACAAAGTATATGGGTTCGAAGGGGAAGTCAAGGCGAAATATAGCGACGTCATGTTCAAGCTATTCAGTGACATCTTCAATGCAGTGCCACTAGGAAATCTGATTGGTGAAAAGATTCTTGTCATTCATGGAGGTCTATTTAGTCGCGATGGGGTGACGATGGATGAGGTAATTTGGTTTTTCTTTCGTTGGACTTTTTGGCACTGCATTGTCAGACAAATATCCGCTAACTGCTGATGCGAAAAATAACAACTTATGCTTGCATTTGAAAGATTCGGAAAATTGATCGCTTCAAGCAACCCGAAAACGAAGGTCTCATGTGCGAAATCCTTTGGTCAGACCCGCAACCGTTCCCCGGCCGATCTCCCAGCAAACGTGGTGTCGGAACACAATTCGGCCCAGACGTGACGGAAGCATTTTGCTTGGAGAATGGATTGGACCTGATTATCCGCAGTCATGAGGTTAAACATGCTGGATACGACATTGCGCACAAAGGCCGGTGCATTACCATTTTCAGTGCGCCAAACTATTGTGACAATGTTGGGAACAAGGGCGCGTTTATCAACATCGGACCGGATTTGAAACTGAATTATAGGCAGTTTGAGGCGGTCCAGCATCCTAATGTTCGAGCAATGCAATATGCTGGGAGCATGTTTTCAAACATGTTATAACAAAAGGGCGTTGCGCTTCTTAAACGGATGCGTCTACACTTTGTCACTCTCTCCGTTGCGATTTATGTGTCTTGGATGTGTTTATGATGTGAGGGGAATGAATCAGAATTAAGTCGCAATAAACTTATGCACTCAGAAGTAAAAAGCTGGCACAGGTGGCAAAGTTGCAATTAGGCGCAGTGACTGCTGTTCATGTTATGATGGACTGCATTCGAAAAAGCCAACCAAAAAAAAACAACCCCCAAAAACTCCACACGCACAAATGTCTGACGACTGGGACTCCGTTACCGTTATCCGCAAAAGAGCACAGAATCCAACTGTCGTCAAGTCGCAGTCTGCCATCAACGCCGCGCTGCGATCAGGCGCCCAGATTATCACTGAGAAAAAGGCTGGCGGAACATACGATGCTGCCAAAATGTGAGTGTCTCCTTCGCTTCTTTCTATCTCTTGGCCGCATTTCTCCCCTGGGTCGCGATGCTGATTGCTTGCGCTTTTGCGCTGTTCAGGGGAAAGGTTGAGAACGAAGGCGAGGTGAGCATTCTCGAAAATCCTTTCTTCACATCATCTGTCCTATCCCTATGCAAATGAGCCGAAGCCGCGGTTGTTGAAGAACTGGGGAGGAGCAATGAAGAGGCCGCTCATTTTCGCAAACAAACATTTCAAATAATGGCTGAGCCGGCACTTC
Organism: Chytriomyces confervae; assembly: GCA_006535975.1. Taxonomy (NCBI): domain Eukaryota; kingdom Fungi; phylum Chytridiomycota; class Chytridiomycetes; order Chytridiales; family Chytriomycetaceae; genus Chytriomyces; species Chytriomyces confervae. Next base: position 26,406 of record QEAP01000330.1, on the reverse strand, counting down.
TTCTTCTTCTCGTCAGGATTTCAAAGTGGCCAAAGTGAATCTGTCTGTTTCCAAAGCCATCCAACAAGGCCGCCAAGCCAAAAACATGACCCAGAAGGACCTGGCAACGAAAATCAATGAAAAACAAACCATCGTCAATGAATACGAAAGCGGGAAAGCTGTCAACCCAAACCAGCAGATTCTTGGGAAGATGGAGCGTGCGCTGGGTGTGAAGCTGAGAGGAGCAAATATTGGCTCTCCACTGGGTGCGCCTGGTGGGAAATAAAACTTTCACTTTCCCCTGCGCTTCCTTTCTTTTGTCCGACGTCGCAAGGGCTGGGGCATGAGCATGAAGGATTTCTGTGTGCTTTCATGCTCATGCCAGCAGCACAACATTCGTTCGCTTCCAAACTTTTCTGCACTAAGCTTCATTGCCTCCTGAAAGTCAGTCATGCAGGGGGAGGTGGCTGTCTTATAGTCCGCTGATTTGCAATCAGTTGCTCCATTTTATTGAAACCTTGGTATATTCGCGCGAGTGATTTGATGGCATGCATTCGAGGAGAGAAATATCAGCCCCGAAGAAAACGTGAATTACAATGCACCTTGCGCGTATGCATCAACTAGCTTCTTGAATCCGGCTCTTGTCTTCTCTTGTTGAGATGCACGCTGATACAAATCTGCGCATTTTCCCCAACCAACTTTTTTACACTTTGCCACCATCCCTCTTGATCCCAAGTACAATATGACATGCTTACGCTGCGCCGTTCGAATGAATTCCATAAATTCTTGCCATTGCGTTGCGTCCATAGAAGCAAGAGAACCATCTGAAAGAACGCGGATGGCACCCTTTTCACCCAACACAGCTTGAATCTCAGGAAATTTAGCCATCAGCTCATCCACTCGCACACAAAAGCCGTCGCAGGAAAGAAGGCGAACTGCAGATTCTGTTCCAAGTTGAGCAGACAGACGATCCAAGACTGGAAGCAGAGATTCAGCACGAGAACAAAAGCTGTTACTCGAAAGTAATGCCACTGCCGATTCCGTCCCAATCTTTTCTGATAGAATTTTCAAGACAGGGAGGAGAGCTTCAACGCGCTTGCAAAAGCTGCCTGTTGAAAGCAATGCTACTGCAGATTGCGACCCAACTTCTTCTGATAGAGAGTCCAATGTTGGCAGAAGAGCTTCAACGCGTGTACAAAAACTGTTTGAAGAAAGCAGAGAAATTGCAGCTTTCGCTCCCAGCTGTTCCGAAAGAGAGTCCAAAACAGGAAGCAAAGTCTCCACGCGGGTACAAAAACTACCGGTCGATAGCAGACGAACTGCAAATTTTGTCCCGAGTTTATCTGATAACATGTCCAAAACTGGAAGCAGAGCATCCACGCGAGCACAAAAGCTGTCCGTTGAAAGCAACATAACTGCCGATTTCGACCCAATCTTCTCTGACAACATATCCAGCACAGGAAGCAGAGAATCTGCACGAGTGCAAAAGCTGTTTTCTGAAAGCAACATAACCGCCGATTTCGTCCCCAACTTGTCCGAAAGATCCTCCAAAACCGGAAGTAGAGCCTCATGATGAGCGCAATAACCATCACATGAAAGCAACCGAACAGCATTCTTCGCTCCAATTTTGTTTGTGAGATGGTCCAGAGTTGGAAGCAGGGCCTCAGTGCGACAAGCAAAACCTTTGGATGAAAGCAGCCTGTCCGCTGATTCCGCGCCCACGCGTTTAACGAGCGTTCTTCGAATGTCGCGCGGACTTTTTGAAGCCGCATGGCGCGTGGTTGATGTCGCAAGATGGCGATGTATGATTGACTTGATATCTCGACTGAAGACGATCGCAGGTGGGATTCTGCGCAAGTTGATGTTGGTGCCAGCGCGGATGGCAGGATGCAGAGCGAAGCATCTCGCCAACATATTTATGCTGTTTTTTAACTTTTGTGTAAATTTAAAGACTGTTTAGACATTTTCGGACACCTTCGCCCGTGCTTGACTCGGGTAATTCAGTTAGAGTTTAGAGCGACGTTGGGCTGCCGTAAATTCCTGTGTGTGCGTTTTGAGGCCAAATGGAGGCATGTTCTGAGCACCTTACCAAGCAAGCGGCACTTTATTCATCCCCTTCACGTACTGCAATCAACCACGCTTCAATAAACTATTCCCCAAGATCCAACCATCACTGCCTCTTGAAAGGCGGTGGTGCAGAGGGAGGCGGGTTATGATCAAACTTGAAGTTCAAGTTCGAAAGGTTCCCGTCCCACACTTGTCGCTCTTGACTGATGGACTTTTGTTGCAGTTCTGCGAGCAATTCCTTCTTTTCAATGCCTCGAGTCATGCAGAAATCTGTGTAATGTTTTACCATGTCAGGAACTTACCAGCTCAAAAAAAAGGCATTTGTGTGTGATTACCTTGACAGTTGACCAGCAACTTTTTGAGGATCGGTTCAAAGTCAGTGTAAAACTTGATTCCAGCTCCAAGATTTGTCATGATTTCTTTAAACAGAGCAACACCTCGCGCATGGTCAGCGATAAACTCGGTACGCTTTGCGAGGCGTTCATTCGTTTGCACCCATTCAACAAACTTCTGATTACGCGTCTGCATTTTTGCCAGGATTAGTCCCTTCATTCTTTGTAAATAAAAAACATGATCGTTTTGTACCGTTATTAGTGCCATAATGTTATTTTGGGTCTTGAGTGAGGCAAGGCTTGTTTCCACAAACGCATCATACTTTTTCAAGTTTGCCAGAAACACGTCCTCCTCATTCATGACATGCACGCCATTACTTGCTTCCAAAATGCTTGGTACTGGAGCAAGAAAATAATGCAGGAATAAGGAAATCCAAAAGCTTCAAATCGCGAAATTTTTGACTCACAAATATCATCTGCAGCTTTTGCAGCTTGAACATCTTGGAGAAACAGCTCCCGTTTTGAAATCAAATCATTCAGCAGTGCAAGCGCTCCTTTCAACTTGTTAACCTCATCACGACTGGCTGCTTCAGCCGCTATCCCGCTTTCTCCAAGCGGTCCACCCCCGCCACCCTGAATCAAAACTGACAACAACCCTTCGTCTCCCAGCAGCGCCAAATTCTGAAGATTTCCATCCACCTTCCCCAAAACAATGGCATCACTGGCTTGCGCTTCATCCAACTTGTCAGTATACCCTCCAATAGCCTCTTTCAATCCACGCGTCAACTTTGAACTTTCAATTCTTGCCCAACGGGCTCCAAACCCATGCCTCATTTCAGCATCCTCTGCTTCCTCAGTGTCAAGTGCAGCTCTGGCTGCGCGAAGTAGTTGCGACGTCTTGTCCCTTTGACTCAAGAGTAGTGAAGCCGCTGACTGCATCATGTGCGCCAGAGGTGGAACTTGTCCGTTAAACTCCACGTCGCCCACACAATCACGCATGACAGACTGCTGCATTTCGAGGAGGATTTGAGAGTCGGGTTTAAACACAGATTCAATGGCATTCGGGAGGTTGATTGCAGCTAAACCAGTGCGGCAGGTTGTTGTTGCTGTTTGCAAATCTTCAATGGGTTGCAAGTATGCAGTGCGCGCTTTGAGATATCGCTCTTGTGATTGGCGGATGTACAGTGGCGTCAGAGTCTCAAACAGTGGTGGGAAGATTTTGTTTGTGATATAAATGTCAAACAGCGGAGCAATGTCTGGCTTGACCATGATGGCTACAGTTGGTATGGTGAGAGCAGACAATGCGGGGACAGTTTCGACATCTTTTAAAAAACAAACGGAATTCGAAAATTAGAGAGATGGAAGCAGTTTGAACGTGGTAAGACTCACAAATGATGTCGTTATCCTTCTCCGCAGGAAGCAACACGCCCTTCACAAGCTCCATCGTAGCCATCACTTCAGCCTTCACACGGTTCAAGGATTCTTGGAAATAGAAGCCAGAAGATGTGTCAGCCAAAACTGCGCCAGTGACACCCTTCAAAATCCGCATCGCCACATTCGCTCCTCCATCAAAGACTTCCACGTGGACACTTTTCAAGGCATTCTGAGCCGCACGGAGCCAGGCAATTTGAATTCCATATTTTCCAGAATCAGAGGTGGCAGCCACGACTTTGGATTGATTGTAATATGATATGCCTTCGTACAGTCCAAGTTTTCCACGCGCCAGTTGGATCCAATTTGCAGGGAATACGCCGTTAATAGAAGAGGCAGTGAGAAGGGTGTGTGCGCGACGAAACGTTTCAGCTGTGCCGCTTGCCAACTTTGCGATTGTTGATGGAGACATGTTGTCTGAAATAGGTTTTGATGATGTCAAGAATCGAAGAAAAGAAGAAATCAACCCTTACCAAACACGGCTTTTTTCAGAAACAGTTCCTGAGCATCAGCAATCAAAACAGCTTCAAGTGCGTCCAAAACGGCTGGTGTGAAATCAACACACGCTGAATCTTGGCTGAGAGGAAAAACAGTTTTGATTTCCTTGAACGCAGCAGCCGCTGTCAGCAACGCGTTGCAAGCCGCTTTGATTGCCGCAGGGAACGTGCTTCGTTGCGCGGGGTCTGCAGTCAAAATATAAGCCAAAACTCAAGTAGAAAACAGTACTCTCACAATCGACAAGTACCAATACTCATGACCGTCGCTCTCCCAGTCGTACACAATAACGTTGCAGCGTTGAAGAGAACGGCACCCAATTCAAAACCCAGCTTATGCGAAGAGAAGGACGCGGAATTCAGCGCATTCGTCCACACAAACTGGACAAGCTTTCGATCGTCCAGATTCACTTTCGCAGAGAGTGCTCGCAATTGGCTGGCGTATGAAGCTACGGCGGATATGGCATTGAAGAGTGCGATTTCATCTGCGCCTGTTGTTCGAAACAAGGGAATGAGCGGTGCATCAACAAAAAAGACATTAAACCCCCCCATTGATAAAAGCAGTGAGAGTGTACCAGTCCCACTTTCCACTTCTTGCACGGCACTCATGCTTCGCTCTCGCAGTTGCTGCAGCGTCCACAGATCTCTCTGGCCTTGACTTGGCCCGCTCGGTTTAGCGCCGCGTCGTTGATCGTCAAAAGCTCCGTCGGATGCGGTTGCAAGCACGGACAGTTCGACAACGACTTCGCTCTTCTTACATGACAGGAACATTTTTTTGGATATATTTTTAACTGTCTTTAAAAAATGGTGCTGTCCGAAATACAATCAGGGTCTCCTTCAACCCTACAAATCCGACAACTTAATCTACTACATATATTGTCTGTTATTTACTGAGTTGTTTGTACGTGCTCCCAAAACTGGCGCCATTCATTTTCATGCGCACCTTTCCAACGAACCCCTCCCAACACCTCAAACCCGAGCAATCCCATGAACGCAAGCGGAGATGCGTCCTCTTGAATCACTTTCAAATCATCAGAAGCCTTCTTAACCTCTCCACCTTCGCCAGCCGTGGATCCCTCAGAGTCCGGCCCTTCTTCAGTAAGCGCCAGCACTGACATTTGGATTTCCACTCGATCTACTGCAGCGGAATGAGGCTGTAATCCAACACTGTCCACGTCTAGTTTCATTGCCTTCACGCATTCAATGATTGGAGTTATGACTGTCACGTTTCCTTTCAAGTTTGCCCCCAGAATATCCAAAAACGCCGAAATCACTTGAAAATCGGCTTGTACATCTTGTAAACTGGGTACATTCGGTAACAGAGCGTTCCACTGCGAATCGACGCGGCATGCAAGACACCAAAGAACAATAGCGGCTTCAAACAAATTGAACGCGAGCGCCCACACAAATAGGCCTGAATCGAACAGTTTCGGGAGATTCTCGCTGTGGGGAGGTGCGTGTATTCCTTCAGGCATTGTCAGATCGTTTGTGCTGAGGAGGAGGAACTTGAACACATTGACGACGTGGAGTGCTGAGGAAACGCACTTGTCCAGCGCAGCAATGAGATCTTGAAGTATATGCGCGTTGACGCTGGTTGATAACGGTGAAACTTGGGACAAGACAAACATTTTGGGGCGGTACAGCATAGACACGGCGGAAAAAAAGTTGACCGTGTTGACAATCACGTCGGCCTTGGAAATAACTTTTGGCAAACTGAGTTGCTCAGTGAAAACCTTGTAGCTTTCATGTGGCGCTAATGAAGAGTTTGGAAGCAAAATTCTGTGTGCGGGGATTTCAGTGAGGAGTTGCGTCAGCTTTGCGTGGATGTTGAGACACGTTTCTGAGGCGGGTATTCCCTCGATACTAGACGGCGGCCGTGCATGCGCAACTTTCACAGCTTCAATAATATCGTAGATCCGAATCAAAATTGGAAACAACGCGGCCGAGTCGTCTGGCAACTGCACTTTATCGATTGGAAGACAAACTGGTTCAGTTACGCCCATGATTGCTTGCAGCTTTGTCCAGAATGCGACTACCCAGTACCACTTTCTTCGCTCTTGGATTTGAAATTCGGAGAGTTGGTCTGCATTTGGCAGCTGTGTGGGATCAATGTGCATGTTGAGAGTGTAAATGACTTGAATGGCCCACTTGCCCAGAGCAACCGAGAACGCTGTCTCGCCGGTCGCTGAAATGGAAAACATAATAAGGACAAGCTGCAACAATGAGTGGAATGGAGAATAGAGTACCCGTGGAGATGGTGGCGAGGAAATACAAAGCCGGTATCGTTTCGAGCGTAGGTGTGTCCAACGATCTCGAGACAGCTTTCCGAGTGCGCCGATAGTACGCAAACATGACCTCGGACGCCAACTCGTCTCTAAACAGCAGCGCAGCATTCGCGCACATGGCAAGTCTCAAGGCAGGAGGTTGCACGAAAAAGGTGCCCAAGAAATGTGAAACATTGATGAGCGCCAGTCTGTGGTTTGCGCCCATCTTGGTTTCGAACATGGCCTTGACGAGGAGAAAGTCGTGGACGGTGGGAGTCAGGTCAAAGTCCACCATGCTGTGCGTTGTTGACGACGGCAGGGAATGGTCCAGCAAGGCAATGGCATCCGCATTCAGAATGGATCGCAACACTGAAGATTCCTGGTTGTCATGCTCCTTGCCCGAGGTGAGACTGACGGCAGAGTCTGAACCGGGCGAGTCGTTGCGGAGAAGGTCCTTGTCGAGGTACTCGCAGCAGGCGCCGACCCTGAAGCAGCGTCCGCAGACGGGGCGTGTCTGATCGCAGCGGCGGTGTTGGGCACGGCATCGCGCGCACGGGTTGCGTCTCTGTTCGAGCATAAGTCCACAAGCTTGAGTGTCTGTGTCGGTATTAATTGACCTTTTTTTTTATTTTTTTTTATTTTTTTTTATTTTTGTCTAAATATTTACTCAATTTAAACGCACTTCTAAACTGGCGAGCGGACTTCTAAACAAGGGAAACAGGAAAACGCGCCAAACAAGGACAGCACTCAACCAATGCAACAACGACAAAGTAACAGCAGTCCGGCTAGCTGAAGAAAGCCTCCTTCACGCCACGGCCAACACGCACGGCACCAAACTTGAGCGCATCTTGGACGCGGTTCCTGACCTCAAACTTGTCCTCATCAAATCCAGGATTCCCAACATGTCCACTTTGATTGGCACTCAAGTCAAATGGCACCGTGGCAAGCTCCTCCTGAACACACACCGTCAATCGCGAATAACCCGGAAACAAAAACTCAGAAGACTCAAGTCGAGCAAGACTGATGGTTTCAAATCCTTGCTTCAGCGTGTTTTTTCTTTGCGTTCCATCAATAATTGCGGGTTCATCAAGGGCCGGAGGTGGGGGTAAGAACGTGGCAGTGGGTGTCGGGACAGTGTCACCCTTCCAACCACTCATGATAATCAACGTGTCACCAGGACTGAGAGTGTCCGAATCGATTCGTGCAATGGCGCTTTTGAGGTTCATGCGGCTTCGGAATGCAGGGATGAGGTTTTTTGTTTGGATGGTGGGTAGCTCTGCGCGTGGATGCTGTACTTGCTTGCGAGTGACGGGATTCTTTTTCATGAATTCAGCAAATGTGATTGTTGGACTGTCTTTGGTGTTGCTGTTTGAGACGGAGCGCTCTACCGGTGAGAATGCGTTCAGTTCACCCGTGTAGACCAAGAACGTGGAGTTTGTCGGTTCATTTTCGCCTGTGGGTGAGTATTCTTCGTAAGACGGCTCGAGAATCGGAGATGGCAACTCCAGCAGCGATATTACTGGCGACATGACGGATTCCTCTCGAATCTGCGGAATTGGAACCTGCGAAACGGTCTGCTTTCCATCAAGCTCCTTCTCTTCATATCCATCCCACTCATTCAAGAAGGGTCGACTGGCATCTGTGTCGACAAGAGTCTGGTTGGAATCGCGTTTTTCAGCCTTCTGCGCTTGAGTAAACAGAGACGCAAGTTCTTGACGCGCTTCAACCGTCTTGCCGCCAACCAGGTAACAAAAGACGGAGCAGAGCCGCTCGCGGACCCAATAAAACTCCACCCGGTCGTGAACCAGTGCAACAGATGCATCTTCATCAACTCCAAGTATTTGCATTGCTCGCTCTAAAGCTTTGCGGATGGACTCGTTTGCGGATGTCGTGTCAATGTTTTGGGTGTGAGAGAAGGCATTGTCATCGGAAGAATCTCGATTCGCGTTGTTGTTGATGAATGTCAGGCAGCTAATTAGTTCGGGCAGACTTGCATTGCAATGGTCGGATGCAGTTGTTGTGGATGAGGCACCTTTTTTGAAGACGGAGTCGTATACTTTGAAAACGCTCGAACGTATGAGGCCCATCTGAAGCATCAAAAGTATGAGATAAAATATACAATAACAAGTGAAGATAAATAAAACACAAAGAAGAGAAAGAAGCTTACATGAACATCAGAAATGAAAACACTTCCTTCTGGCACAGTTACAAGATGCTTGATGCACGCGACAAATTCAGTCAGATCCTGCGTGTGGTGTCGGTCCATTTCAGATTCAATCTTCAGTTCAGAAAACGCTGATTCAAGAGCTTGATCGGATTCGTTTTCATCGCTTTGCTGCTTCGCCGACAAGTCACGCCGAACACGAAACTTTGTCGCATCAAACACAACACCAGAGTCAGCCCTTTGATCCATACTCATGGCTCGCTTCGGGTCAAGCAATGGAGGTGCAAAGACGCCCACGGACCCGTACTTGTACTTGTTGGCGTGACGACCAAGACCGTTTCTTGGACCCAGAGTAGTCTGAAGTAGCGGTGTTCCTTCATGCGTTTTAGACTGGAATAAAGTCGCGGTGGATGCGTACTGGATGTTGAGGCGGCTTTTATGAGTAAAGTTGATGGAGCTGAGGTTGCTGTGAAGAGGGTACGGGTCCCCGGCAGCTTGCATAGTTTGGTTCTTTTTGTAGTTTTGATTTTGTTTTTCATTGGTGGGAGGGAAGGGCGGCTCCGTTTTGGGTGTTGTGGATGTGTCATGTTGAGGGCAGCTGGTTTACTTTTTGATGTGATTGACGCGAGATTTTTTTTTTTTTTGAAAGATTTACGTTCTTTTCTCGGGCGGACCACTGCCTTAAAGAATGACACAACAGGCTCGTGATTCATCTGATATTCTTGCCTTGTTTCAAATGCGGCAACATAGCGAACCATTCGTGCAAATCCAAGAAAAACACGACTGGACTGGTGCATTCTGCCAATAAACCATGTCGCGTTGCAGTTGTTGATCAAGTGGGAGTTTCAGGCGTTGAGGGTGAAAGCGCGTTGCGAGCCAAACAGGCATTAAGAGTAATACAAAGTAACCTCAGCAGCTAAATAAAAGATATAGCGTATGCCGTCGAGTTTTTTTTTTGTTTGAAGGATATCAGGATCATCCAAAGATTTCCATTGATAGAAAAGACATGGCCGACTCCAACTCAACATCCAGCAGCACCGCTCCGGATCCGTATTCAATGTGGGGAGTAATATACTTGGATCTCACGGGCCATGTCACCTGGATCACGGCAGTCGCGTCCATTGTTCAATCCGGCTTACTATTCACTTTAATCTACAAACACGTCAAGACGCTCACCATCGCGAGCTTATGGAAAGAAACTCGGGACAAGTTCAACAGCCTGATTCTCGCAATGATATTTTGCAACGCAGGCACCGCCATCACGTACTACATTTCACTCAAGTATGAAATCACCAGCATCTTTAGTTACGGATACTCTCTGTCAGTGCTTTTATCAGCCGGATATCAAATATCCATGGTGATGCACTTGTACCGCCGCGGTGTCGCTATTTTCGAGGCAATCTTTCCCGCAGCCGTGTGGATCTTTACATTTGGCGTATCGCTGTTTGTATTCCTTCAATTCGTGATTGCAGGATTCACGATCGCTTCAGGGGTATACTGGCCATCGCAGCGGCTCATGTACATGATTGCCAGCGGGCTTTTTGACACGAGTTTAATCGTTTTGTTTCTCATTGACATTTCCGTGTTGACGTGTTTCGTGTCTTACCTCCGCGAGGCGCGGAAAAGCCATGCAAACATCAACTTGGATCGTATGAAAATTATAGCGCGGTATGGGATTGCTTCGTGTTTTTGGACATTGTTTTCGGGTGCAGTTCAAATTCCGCCTATTTATTTACCTTGGGGTAAGGATATGATGGTATTGGGGGCTGTGTATGCGTTGGCGCCGTTGGGGTATATTTCGTTGCAGTTGCGGATGAAGTGGGAGTTGCAGGCGGATTGGTTAAAGAGTAGCGTGAGTGGGGCTACTCCGCCGCCACAAGCGTGTCAGAGTAATACAGTGTAGTGATGGAGAGGGCGTTTTCGTTTGAATGGATTTGATTATCTGTTTGTGATGCTTTTGTGTAGTTGAAGGGTCAACTGTAAATCTTTCCATTCTGTTTGGATAAAGTCGGCGCGTCAGAGGTGCATTTCGAGACAGAGATTAGGACGTGATATACGAAATGAATGCGTGTTGTTTAATGAATGGGTGCCATTGGAACTTACGAAATTAAAAAACCGCCCCGACATAGAGAAAAAGCCGCAAGTACGCGCATATTTTACAGGAACATATTACAAAAAAATGAATCGAATACACAAATCCCGCCCTTGTGTTTGTTTTTTCATGAGAGCAACCATTCGCCGCTACTGCCACCACCCACACCACTTTGAAAACTGCCGTCACGCTCCTCAACTGGAGCTTGCGATGATGCACTTGAATTTGATCTGCGTGATGGATTCCTTCTTCGCGAGAGTGTATTGTTTCGACATGTTGGACAGAAGCAGGATAAGCTGAGCCATGCGTCGATGCACTATGAAGAAATATTTTTTAAATCGACTGGTTTGGTTTGGTTGGGGCAAAATAATTTCTCTCACTCTTCGATGAAACAAGTGTTTACACGGAAGCTCGCGCAACACTTCGAGCTCCTTAAAATCTTCAAGACACACTGGACAACACGGCGGCGATTCCTGCTGTCCAATCAAATCAACAGAATCATTCACAGGAATCTGCGCCGGGATTTCTTCAAGCACGTGAATTCGCTCAATGTGGTGGTGGTTGTTTGATGCTGGCGGATACAGTTCCTCCTCTTCACGAGATGATGATGATGATGATTCGTCCAATCGTCGCGTGATGGGGTGTCCCTTTGGGATAAACACTTTAATTGGGAATGAATTGATTTGCGCTTGCGAGAGAGGTCGGTTTGTTTGCGCGACAAGGAAGCCAATGTGTCGTCCATCTTCGAGGACCGAGTCTCGTAAGCGGAGACGGTTCTCGCGCGCGATCGAGAGAATGACTTGGATACAGAAGGCGGTGAATGAGAGTGCCACGAGGAGGATGATGATGGCGCTGATTTGTGTTTGTTGAAAGAGTTTTTGTTGGTGGCTTGTGTGATGCAGTTCTTGTTGTCACGGTGTGTGTGTGTGTAGGGGGGGCAGTTGCTGTTGCTCACATCATGATCTTGTCAATGTCGCTTCGCGGCGGATCCTCTTGGAAGGGCGGGTACGCGATGCGCAGGGTGGATGTTGCCTGCGCAGTGGCGACTGTGCCACTCATGTTCAAGAGCATAAATAAAATAAAATAAACGTAAATACAGCCAAAGTCTCAGAGCCAGAGCCAGAGACGCTTGCAACAACCAGCTCCCGCTTTCAGTGTCACTTTCAGAGTCACTTTCAGCGTCAAACACGTTCAGTTCAAAACATGACCAAGTGTGAGCATGATTGACTCATATCGACATCCCCGCTTCATACAAAAAGAGCAACCACCCACCCCAACAACAGCAACAGCAACAGCAACAACCTGCATCTAAACTAAAAAGACAAATGCCTTCCAACACCAGCAACGCATCCGCCGCCATCGACAACATGCACCCCGGTGTCGCCCGCGATCAAATCAACCAAACCCACATCAAAGTCGCATCCACCGGTCTTCCACAACCTCCCGCCCAAGAAAAGAAACCCGTCTCTGAAGACATGTATCCTGCCGGCATTCGTGCAATTGAAAACATGGGCAGCCCGGAGCAGGTGTCGCAGCTGCACAAGATGGAGCAAGGACCAAACTAGGACATGATCTCTATTTTGAATTTGCACCCTTTTGTGTGCACAGGATACCAAAGATTACCTGAAGGTCGTTGATCGTAAATAAAAAACAGTTTTTTGTATTTATTTGGCAAAAGGTCCTCGTTCGGCTGCTTTATTCCTGTTCCAAAAGCATTTCGCCAAAACAAAACGCGCCCTGATTCCTCCTGCTTCTCTAAACGCCAACGCGCTAATTCCAAGGCTTTCATTGAAAGTCGGGCAGATTTCTTCACAAGAAAAAGGGGAAACCACCAAAACAAGCAAACAAGAAAATCAATTCCAAAAAAACCAGCCATGTTCTCCAATACCAACACCACCACCAACACCAACAACCCCAACACCGACTCAAATACCAGCTACGCCTCTAAAATTGCGTCCACCATTGACAACATGCTTCCAAACGTTGTCCGCGATCAAATCCATCCAACTCCTAAAATGCCTGAATCCACGAATCTCCCGCATCTGCCAGAGCCTCGCGTTGACGAAGTAAAACCCAGCACTGCGGCAACGTATCCTACCGGGATTCGTCCGAGTGAGCCTGTAGGGGTTAAACAGGACCAGCCGTCGATGCTGCAACAGATGGAACAAGGAGTGAAGGCGTTCTTCCACAAGGAGTAGCAAAAAAAAAACAACAACAACTACTAGTCCCCCGAGTTTTTTTTTTTTGAATTGAACGCCCAAAAGCAGTGGTCGAATGTATTTTGATTTTGCATCTTTGCGTGACTGAAAGCTCTCGTTGTCAAGAATAAAAAAGTTAACTACCGACACTTTCATACACAAGTCACATGGCTAATGATTCTGTGTGGGGAGACCCACCCACTCATACATAAAATCCGATAGAATTATTTTTGGTGCTCCTTCAAAAAAAAGGGGAACCACCCAAAAAAACCACCCAACAGGAAAACTATCCAAAAAAAAAAAAGATCAAATGTTTTCACGCGGCACCGACAACAACAACCCCAACACCAGCACCTACTCTACCACAAACCCCAACACGGGTTTCTCCACCACGGAAAACCCCAAACTCCCATCTGCTCCCATCGACAGCACAAATCTTCAAACCAGCCAGCCCCAAAACGTGTCTTCCTCCACGGACATTGGTGGTTCCACCGGCCTTTCGTCTCAACCTTCAGCTCAAGGAGGACAACAATCCGTCTCCCAGGGCTTGTATGATGCCGGCAGTCGCACGGCTCAAGACATGGGACTAAAGCAGCAGCAGGACCAAGGGTCTTCCATGTACGATACCGGAGTTCGCAAGGTGAAGGAAATGAGCGGACAACAAGAGAAAGGGCCAATGCAGGGCATATATGATGCAGGGAATCGCGCGGCTCAAGACATGGGGTTAAAGCAGCAGGACCAAGGATCGACAACGACGCAGGGTATGTTTGGTACCGGCAATTCTGGGGCTGAGAGCGCGGGAGGAAGTCAGCAGCAGCAACCGTCCATGATGAGCAAGATGGAACATGGCGCCAAGAAATTGTTTGGCCAGGAGTAAAAAGAAACTTGACTTGGGGGGCGGAGCAGGGAGCAGCCGAGTTGTATTCAAATGTTTTTTTGGTTTTGCGTTGTTGCGTTCGTGATTTTTGAAAAATAAAAGAGTGTATTTTAGCTGTAGCCTAACAATGTGTTGATAACTGTTTTGGATTTGGATAGGTGCTTTTATTTGTAGCTGCTCTTCAACACAGAAAAAGCAAGAGCTTTTATATTTGCAGAGGTTCACGGAATCGGGGCGTGAAGTTTCGGATCGAGGCAGACGTGTTTGAAGTGTTGTTTTGATGTTGAAGAGGTTCACGGGTGTGGGAACACTATGAATAAATGTTGTGCGTGAAGAAATGAGGATGTACAATTACGACAACATGAGGTGTTTGTATTTATGTATAATCAAAATGACGGGGGACAGAAAACGGGCGCTGTCCCAACACAACAGAAAAAATAAACGGTAAAGCTAGTTTTACACAGAAAAGATGTGAAAAAAAAAAACAAAAGATCCAAGAGTTTTGTTTCTTTTTGTTTGTTTTCACGCCGCCGTCTTGCTGACAACAACGACATCCTCATCATTGCCAATATTCGTGACTGGTCCATTAAACCATCTATGCGCAGACAATGCGTACGTTCCATACGCGCCAAACAGCACGGCTCCAACAAGAACACACGCGTAGTTCATGTTGACGGCAGTCACGGGCATCGCAGTCGGCAACACAAACAAACACGTAATGAGCATGATCCATACAATTGAAATGTATCCAACAAGGTTGCTCCAGCGGCCCAGGTTGAATGGACCTGGTTTTTCAAACAGGTCTGGGTTCATGAGTTTGCAAACGATGGGGATTCCGTATGAAATGTAGAGCCCGATTGTTGCAATGGATGTGATGGCTGTGAATGCGGTACTGTTTCCGAGGTACGGTAAAGCAAGGATACTATACAAGATGCAAGCAAGCCAGTTTGCATTCATTGGGATGCGCAACTTTGGATGAATCTGATGCCAAAGGAACGAAAACGGCATGGCCCCATCGCGCGAAAACGCGTAAATCACGCGACTATTGGCCAACAAACACGAGTAACAAGCAAACCAACAACAAATACAGTTCACAACCATCAAGAAAATGGCCGTGTTCTTGTCTGTTGCGTCCAAAAGAATCTGGGCTAAAGGTAAACCTGTTGCGGTGGAAATGACAGAGTCGTAATCTTGGATGCCAAAGAGGAGGCCGACGATGAAAAAGAATCCTGTGGCTGCGGAGACGGCGATGGCGAGTACGATTCCTGCGGGGCCAGCGACTGCAGCGTTTTTGGTTTCTTCAGTCATGTGAGCTGATGCGTCGTACCCAGTGAAGGTGAATTGTGACTGTGATATCACAAAAAAAGTAGGAGGGTTTGAGTCGCACACTCAAGCAACGACAAAAAGTTGTAAAAAAAACTAACTGTCAACAAGCCAACAAGAACAACCCACGGAATACTTTCAATGCCCGTCCCATTCTTGAACTCGGTAAACACAAATGACGGTGTCTGCTTGATTGGCGCTTTCGCAAGAACCACAACAACGAGCAGGAACGGTGTAACGACCTGCCAGACTGTGGATACGAGCATAATGTAGTTCATGACTTTGGGACCGAGCGAGTTTGCGAAACCGATGGATAGTGCCAGTGAGATGTGGATTGCGACAATGACGGCGGGAGTTGGTGTGTATGTGAGCTGTGGGGAAGGTAGCACGATCAGATACTTTCACACGAGAGTGACGATACTCGGATCAGATGGACGGGGAATACTTTCACACGAGATGGCTGGATCAGATGGACACTTACATCGGACGCAATGGAGGCAGTTGCGCCAATCATGAGCGACAGTCCAAACACAACACCAGCAGTGACTGCGACTTGACCCAACAAGTTGAACCAACCCGTCATCCTGTGGTTACGTTATCCATTCGGTAAGCATTCACAAGCTTGATCAAATGCAAACAAAGGCAACGAACCAAGACGCAAGCGCCTTGTGTCTCGGTCTGGACAGGCGGGCCGCCCAGTAATACAACCCACCACTTGTTGGGAAGGCAGAGCAGATCTCGGCCATCGCAAGACCGACCATCATTGTGAAGAAGGCGACAATGATCCAGCCCCACGTCATGACAACGGGTCCGCCCGTGACGAGGCCGAAGCCAAACAGGGAAGTGAGTCCGCTGCAGATGCAGATGGTGCTCATGGATGTTCCCAGGTTCGTGAAGGAAGAGAGCTCGCGCTTGAGTTCTTGTTTGTATCCCAGTTGGGCGAGCATGGCCTCGTCGGCTGTGGTGTCTGCCATTGTTGAGAGTGTGCTTTGGTTTGCTTTGGTTTGCTTTGGTTGGAAATTGGAATTATATCTGATTGTGGGGTTATCGCTGGTTTGGGAGATAGCGGTGGCGCGCGGACGTGAAAGTTTTTATAAGGACTGGGGAGGCACTTGTTTGTTTGTGTGGGAGTGTTGCAGAGAGAGAGAGAGAGAGAAGGGGAGAGAAGGAGAGAGAGAGAGAGAGAGAGAGAAAGAACTGCACTGGGCCAAGTGGCAGTGCCACTGCCGAATGTGCAGTTCCCATTTCAGAAATCATGTGATTGTCAGCAACGTGATTCACACATTCAAAACTTGTTTTATTTATTCCAACAAGAGGAAGAGGAAGCTAAAGGGAGCCCCACGCGGAACAAGAGGCTGGGAGATATCGAGATGGAGCAGAAGAACAGCGAGAGAGAACGCAGCGCAACGAGCTGCTACTTGCAATTGCGCTGGAGCTTGTGTTGCTCAAGCTCAGCCACCTGCGCAGCAGTCCCGTAGTTGACGATGGCGCGGATTCTTCCAGGATACCTGCCCCACATTTGAGATTCAGTTGCATGAATGAATGAATGAAATACACAGCGTCCTCAAATTGCAGAAAGTGGCGGCAACTCACAGGTCGTAGCTGACGGGCGACTTGACCTCGCCGTTCCATTTGGACCCGAGTTCCTTCAATGTGCTGCGCTGGTTGATTTGGTCGCGTGCAACGCCTGGGTGTGCATGATCGATGGCGAGAAGAAGCGGGTCCATTGCGTTTTGGTGTGTTTTTTATTTTGTTGTTTGTGGGGAAATCAAAGTTATTTGGCCGGAAGGTGGTGGCACAGCGCACGCCAGATCCCGGTCAAATTCGATGTGTGACGTCACTGCTTGGCCGGCACTCGACTCTGCGTCTGTTGGCTGTTTGCAGTGTTTTCAGATACAGAACTCCCTCAACTACGAACAGAGACAGAGAAACACCCACGACGCGTCCATTCGCGTCTTCAACTTTGGCCATGAAAACAAACCGAAGCTGTCGATATTTGTTCCATTTATGCATGCACACTATTGGTTGGCGGACTGGACATCCAGTCTATAAATACAATACTGACAAAGATCGCCCTTCGAAACCTTCCATCAGGGAAAAAACCATTTCGCGAAACTAACAAAAAAGAACACAGGGGGACAAACTTTGAACGGACTCAGACACATGACAACCAACAACGATGAAGACCTCCTCGCACAGCTAGGCTACAAACAAGAACTCCAACGCGAGCTCTCCTCCTTCACAAACATTGGCGCGTCCATGAGCGCCATCTGCATCTGCAGTGGACTCACTTCGCTGTTTGGATTCGGGCTACTCACCGGCGGTCCTGTGGTCATGACGTGGGGATGGATTGTCGTTTCGTTCTTTACAATGATGGTGGGTCTTGCGATGGCTGAGATTTGTTCCGCGTTTCCGACGAGTGGTGGGTTGTATTATTGGGCGGCGAGGTTGTCGAGACCGCAGCATAAGGCGTTTGCTTCATGGTGAGTTTTTATTTTTATTTTGGTTACTTTTGGACAGCTGCTGATGACCATGATCATCCAGGATGACGGGTTGGTTCAACTTGTTGGGTCAAATGGCAGTCACTGCTGGAGTTGTTTTTGGATTGTCGCTCATGATTGCAGCGACAGCGTCCATTGCATCTGATGTGCGTAGTAGCGTTCTATTTCGCGCTACTGCCCCAATGAGTTTAACTTGTTAAAAACACAACGCACAGCTCACGTACACTCCCACCCCCGGAATCATTGTCGCAATCCATATTTCGATCGCATTTTCGATCGGTCTCGCAAATTCTCTGGGACCCAAAGTCATGTACTACATCATGACCGTGTCGACAGTTTGGCAAGTCATTACGCCGTTTTTGATCGTGTTGGTTGTGCTCGTCAAGGCTCCAGTTAAGCAGTCGGCAACGTTTGTGTTTACCGAGTTCAAGAATGAAACTGGCATTGAAAGTGTTCCTTGGGTCGTTCTTGTTGGATTACTGACGGTAAAAAAGGGAACTGTTTGTCGAAAGATGTGCATTACTGATTTTTGGTTTTTTGGTTTTTCTCGTAGTCGCAATTTACAATGACTGGATACGACGCGTCCGCACACATGACAGAAGAAACCAAAAACGCATCCGTCTCAGGCCCAGTCGGAATCGTAATGGCCATCGCAGTCTCCGCCGCCACAGGCTTCCTCTTTATCGTCGGACTCTTATTCGGCATGCAAGACTACGACAGCGCCATTGGAACTACCACAGGTCTACCCCTCGCACAAATCCTTCTTGACGCTGCTGGAAAAGATTTGACTCTGTTTCTCATGGTTGTGAATATTGTGTGTTGTTGGTTTGCTTCGTATTCGTGTTTGTTGGCCAATTCTCGCGTGATTTATGCGTTTTCGCGTGATGGGGCCATGCCGTTTTCGGGGCTTTGGCATTTGATTCATCCGAAATTGCAGATTCCGTTGAATGCTACGTGGCTCGCGTGTTTCTTGTATAGCATCCTGGCTTTGCCGTATCTTGGAAACAGCACTGCTTTCACTGCCATTACTTCGATTGCTACAATCGGACTTTACATTTCCTACGGGATTCCCATCGTTTGCAAGCTCATGAACCCGGATCTTTTTGAAAAACCAGGTCCATTCAGCTTGGGCCGTTGGAGCAACCTTGTCGGGTACATTGCTGTTGCATGGATTCTGTTGATTACGTGCTTGTTTGTGTTGCCGACTGCGATGCCCGTGACTGCAGTGAATATGAATTACGCGTGTGTGTTGGTGGGGGCAGTGCTGTTTGGTGCGGGTGGAACGTATGTCGTGTCTGCGCACAAGTGGTTCAAGGGACCTGTGACGAATGTGGACATTGCGGGACATGGAGAGACTGCTGCGTTTGAAAGTGGGTTCAAAGTCAGCACTTGAAAATAAAATAAGGGGGTTTATCTTAAAATGTGGGAATATATTTTAGTTAAAATGAAACGTTTGGGAGGAGCATGGGTTCAGACGATTGCGTCTGAGGGCATGCACGTGCCTGCTCTTGCTGTTGTGGGCTGCGTCGTGGTTCCATGGCTGTGGTATGCGACTGGCCAATAGCGACACACGGCATTTGGACAGCAGAGATAACACACACACACAACACAGGCGCTCTCTCCCTGCGTCCGCAGTCGTCTCCTTCTTGTTTGATCCAGCCTACTTTCTTCTCATTCTCTGGCTTCTGCATCTGTACCAGTCCGCCTGTCCCACCCGTGTCTCAACGTATCGACAACGTGACAGGAGGAAATTGCGAAACGTGCGACATAAACACAGCCGCTTGGTGTTTTCGAAACCTGTTCAGCGATCTAGTACAAACAATGATGATGTGGATCTATCGAAACCTCGAAATCGTGCTCGAAGCAATGCACCGCAAATCTCGGACGAGAATGTGTTTCTACTCGTCGAATGCATCGTCTGCCTTGTTCTGATGGACGGCGGCGGTGTTGATATACCAAAGGAGCAGGTTGGCTTTTCTGTCTTTCAAAAACGTATATGCAAACTCTAACCCTCTCTGTCTGTCTCTCTCGCAACACAGATGGCCATGATCCGTGCCACCGCATACACACTCCCATCCTCATACCCAAAAATGTCGCAACTCGTCACACTTGTCCAAATCATTCACCAAAACCAAACAAACAACAACTACATTGATTTCAGCTGGTACAACCACGTTCCCGATGTCCTTTCCGTCCCCGCGCCGCCGCCAGTCGCTGATGGAATCTCGTTTGCTCTTGCGGCTGTGAATGTGCGTAGTATCGCTGCGGGAGATTGTATATTGGATCATGTAGCGCATTTATGGGTGCGGCAGCATTTGTGTTCGATTTTGGCGCTGGTTCTTGGAGGAAGTGTGCGAGAAGCTGGGGTTGAGGCTGTGGAGCTGCTGGGCCAAACTCGAACGCTTGGGAAACATGATTCACTACAAACGCTAGTGAGTTTGCATGAGGAGGAGGATCAAGCATTGTTTGACAGCAGCAGCAGCAGCAGTCGAAATGGGGGGGCAATCGTTGCAACAACAGCGAATTCGTATCTGTTTTATGCGCATTCGGAGCGGGTGTTGCAGGAGGGTTGGGAGCTGCATGGAACATCCATCAAAATTGCGACGCTGCGGATGCCGGGCATGGGACTGGGGTGGGGGGATTTTGTCGCGGTTTTGGCGGACTGGTGTGACGGTGGGCTTTCAACGCCGAAATCCAATTTCGTTTGCATCGACAAGGATGTACAATTTGAGAAACGGGAGCAGCAGCAGCAGCAGCAGCAAGTTGGAAACGGGTTTAGCAAAATCATATTGACGAGACTGGAGCGGGTAGATGAGTTGCAGGCCAACGAGTCACGGCTGACGCTGGCGGTTCTGCGGGAGATTGAGAATGTGAAGGTGGATTATTGTGGAGTGAGTGAGGTGATGGAGTCGCGCGTGGTGTTTGAGAACCGGATCAAGGATCTGTTGGAATATGGTGCGTTGCGCGTGGAGCGGCAGATTGTGGAGACGCTGTTTGGGGCGTTGCCAGTTGCGTGACAGCGTGAGAGGAGAGTGGACATAGAGCATTGCATTTTATAGTTGTTTCTTAGCGGGGAATAGACAAAGACCGGGCCCATTTGAAATATTGCACGAGGAAGTGGTGATGAATCAAATTTTTGTTCTCACAACCTCCATCAGCACAATGCAAATAGACGACGAGTCTGGTGTGCAGGCACACGTTGCGCTGCTTGCGCTGTTTGCGTACGGAGCGTATCTGGTCAAGAACGTGTGGTGAGCGACCTTCTCTCCCTTCTCTCTCTCTCTCTCTCGCAAAGCAGCGAGACTGACGCTTGGAACGCAGGGGCGCCACGCCCGCTTTCGCACCCGTGGCTGTCTTTGTGCTTGCCAGTGTCGACATGGCCGTCAACAGGAGAAAGTACAGCGTCGAACGGGCAGAATCGGAGGAGGAGGAGGCTGAGGAGACGGACAAACTTGTGCAAGAGGAGTCGTCGTCAGTGCAAGATGAGGAAGTCGATCAGTTTTACGATGCCAATGAACCGATCGAAACACGGCCGATGCATGAACCTGAGGAACCGCATGCATCTGCTGCTGCTGCTATGGCCGCTGCAGCTGTGGTGCCGGCTGCTGTTGCAACAACGGGTCTCAAAGTGGCGGACTATGCCGACTTGATTGAGTGTGTCCGAATCATTTCGAATTGGAATCCGGCCCAAATTTCAGTCTCAGCTTCTCAGGTTTGGTTCTTTCTTCTTTCTTCTTTAGTCTTGTTTCCTTTTTTTTTTTTT
>QEAP01000329.1:621-27954 GCA_006535975.1 Chytriomyces confervae | reverse complement strand
GAGACTGCGTCGAATTCTGACAGTCAGAACCAGACTTGCTCTCTCGTGTTTATGTTCAATAAAGGAAGCATAAAGTCAGGTATTCAGAGACTTTATTCTTGGTCGATTAATTTCGATCAAAACGGCACATGTTTCAGATGGAGACAACGTCTGTGCAACGCCCGCTTCCCTGAGCATTCATAGGCTATTGCTTAGTAAGAGTCACCGAAGGTAGATTTTCGACGAACTTGATCCATGATTCATGACAGGATACTACTAGGAAGTAAATTGTGAAACCCAGAGTCTTTTGCTGATTTGTTCCCATTTCGTGACTTTGGAAATTAAGTAAATTAAATTATTAATTAAATCCATGAAAATTTCGTGGCCTCAGTGGCGTAGCGGTAGCGCGTCTCCCTAGTAAGGAGAAGGTCATCAGTTCAATCCTGGTCTGAGGCACACGCCCTTTTTCTTGAAAACATTTCCTCCAGTTCTTCACTGGCTGGAAGAATCTTCTCAAGACGACTCTTGTCTCTTCAAAAGTGAAAGAGATCTCATCAACTCCTTTCATCCCATCGAATGCCAGCTTACATAAAAACTGACCATCCTGGTTAGCCGCGACTCCGACACCAGTGCTTTTTGTTTTGTTTTGTTTTTGGAGATGCCTTCACCACACACCACAACTCCCCGCATGTGGTGAATGAAATGGTTCAATTTGTTGAAATTCAGACGATGCGGGGGGGTAGAATACAAACAAGATTTGCACTGTGAGGTTCAAGTAGTCGCGTTTAAGATGCGGACTTTTTCAGAAGACTCCAACAAGCCGTGTCGCTCAGTGGTACTCGCAAAGATGAATCGACAATGCAGGACTACTTGCTGCATTTTCCACAGCCAGACGACACACAATTTTTCATCACAAACCAAGTTCGAATTCGGACTTGTTTCTACCAAGCTCAATTGAATGTCTGAAGTCTGCATTTAGTGTTGGAGCAAGCTTAACAGCTGCATCTGGCGGAATAAGAAGCTGTATTGGAGTCAAGGGGGTGTTGCGGTAAACTGCGTCAGACAGAAGCGGAAGCGGAGAATGAGACTTGAGCTTCGTACAGTGGACTTGGGGGGACAGTTGAAGACCACTTCGTCTCCAAAGAATGAGAAAAAACGATTCGTCTTGGCGTGTGCCGAGTGCAATTCTTCAAAAATTGGACGATGATTGGGCTCCCCCACCAGAATATAACCCCAAAAGCCCAAGGAGCCAACATTCCCGCAATGGAGCCATCGCTGCGATCAGAGACACGAAAGAAGGTTGCTGAAGACGTGGGATGTGAAGCTGGGGATGAGGTTCGTGCTTCACAGCGGGACATTGACCTCGAACTCGGGATAAGACCGCGACCTGGCTGGGTCATTGAAGAACGGTGAGCAACGGTTGAGTTTGGACAAGAGAAAGATGAAGAGTTTGTTATGAGGGGGATGGGTTACTTTCAAGGATAGGCTGCGGAAGGAATGATAAGACGGAAGGATTGGCCAATGGGGATTCTGCAAAATAACATCCCCAAATATGAACGAATCAGCAGAGAACCGCATCAGCTACGACGAAAACACATCAGACTGGAAGTACGGACACGCCCGCGATGCACACACACATCTTCCTCAGCTATCCTCTCTCCGTGCGCTTGCTGTTTAAACTTGGACACAGAACTCACATCCAATTGACAGATACGACATGCGCCGCGAAATGCAGTCCATTGTTCCCAACTTGTTCCTGGGTCCGTACTCGTGCGCCAGGGACAGACCGCTGCTGCTCACACACGGCGTCACACATCTGCTGTGCATCCTGGACGAGAGAGAGGCCCGCATCATGCGCGTGGTCCATCCGGATCTGGTCTATCATTTCATGTATGCTCCTTTCTTTTTTTGCAAGCGTCCATTCATGGGGTCTGAGTGCAGTTCGTTCTCACCTCGTCGTTGTTGTCGTCACAATTTCAAAAAAAACAAACAAACAGCAACGTGTCCGACAGCTTCTCAGAAAACTTGATTCCGCATTTCCCGGCTGCGAGAGAGTTTTTGCAGCAAGCTCTCGCGAATTCGAGCCACAAAGTTCTTGTTTATTGCAACAACGGCATGAGCAGGAGTCCATGTTTCGTGATTGCGTATTTGATGGAGATATTGAACTGGGACTTTCCCACCGCATATGGGTACGTTTCTAGCTTTGTTTTCATGGTTTTCGTTTATATGATCTCACCGTTTTCTCTCTTTCTCTCCTTCCTTCCCCCCTCCCTGCCTACCATCCAACAGATATGTCCAGAATCGGCGCTTCTGCATCAGTCCAAACGATAACTTCAAACTTCAACTCAAGGTTTGAACTGCTCGAAAGAATCCCTTGTTTTCAAACACGCAACACTCAAAAAATGAATTCATTTCAACCGGGTTCACCGCTGTGCAGGAATACCAACCGATTCATCGCGCTCGAATGGCATTCATGAACCAATCCTCACGCCCGGATGATGCTTCAAGCGCCAGCAATCAAGACGCAAATGGAGCACATGGCATGCAACGACACGGAGCAAAGCGGAGGCAGTATGAGGAAGACGACGAGTACGCCGATCATTACGGCAGCGCAATGAACGAGAGCTCTTCTCGGTCGACTGCGCGCGGAGACATTGAAATGGGGTGAAAACTAAACAAATAATGCGAGGATGAGATGGGGATTGCATGCCAAACATAAATAAATATACCTTCCACATATTCTGGGCTTCACTCAAAGAAGTGCTCTTCTGCGCGGTTTGCGCGAGAGAAGGACGTCATGAAGACGCCTCGTCTCAAAACGGAGAGTTCGCAGTTGGTGCGCAAGCATCGAAAAGAGCAACGCAAGAAAACCGTTCTCAAAGCAATCTTGCGCTTGGAGCCTTTCCATGCACCCGACAGGAGATGGAAGCGAAAGTAAAATATCAAAGGATAAATAACGCAATAAACAAGATGTCTGAAGAGCAGTTCGACCTCGCACTGGACCTGATGCGTCGTTTAGCTCCGTCCAACACCAGCAACAACCTCATCCGCCTTGTGAAGCTTGTAGGTCCTGAGCTGGAGGAGGAGCTGTTCAGGTGAGGGATGACGCGGGTTCTTGGAATACTTGAAGCTTCCCTTCACTTACCAATCGATAAAAGTGCCGTCGATCTCCCTCTTACCGCAGGCACTTGCGCCAAGAGTGGGCGCCAGTACCTCAAGTGCGATTACAATCGCGATGAGCAGTCTTACCGGTAACTTGAGTGATGTTTTCTTTCCTTCTATTGCCCCCCTTCTGACTCTCACTGAACCTCTCCTGCGTTTCATGTGGCTGCTTAGTTCGCCATGGTCTTCGGACTACGATCCGCCACTCCCAGAAGGCAACCAACCGTCAATCCGCTTGCGCAGACTTGAAGTGGCCATCAACGACGCATTCGATGTTTACAGGGAGCTTTACTACGAAGGCGGCGTTTCTTCAGCGTATTTATGGGACACGGACGACAAGGACGTTTTTGCGGGGGTGGTTCTTGTCAAAAAAGGTGAGACCGTTTGTTTCTCGGGGGTGGGGCCAAACTCGTAATTTCATCCAACCACAATGAATTTCACGGCCTCCAGTCATCAACGATGGAGACGCAGAAACAGGCGCATGGGACTCGATTCATGTGATTGAAGTCGAAGAGAAGAGCAAAGCTGCGCACTACAAACTGACGAGCACCATTATTCTCAATCTGATTCACGGGAAACAAAATGTCGGCGAACTCAACTTGAGTGGAAACCTGACTCGACAGGTATAAGATGCCCTCTTTTTGCGTTTTCTGGCGACAAAAAAAGATCTGGATAATTAACTTGCTGTTAACGACTAGGCCGAACACGATTTGCCGTTGGATGATGCATCCGCGCACGTTGGCAACATTGGACGCATCATCGAAGACATGGAAATCAAAATGCGCAATGCGCTGCATGAAATCTACTTTGGAAAGACGAAGGACATTGCAAATGATTTGAGGAGTGTTCAGAGTCTTGCTGAGGCGAAGAAACAGGCAGATATTCAAGCGGAGCTGGTTGGGAAATTATTGAGCCGAAAGTAGAAAGATCTGTGCGGTCATGCACCTTCCAGATCATTCGTTGTCTCTCGTTTCAAAAGCTGGTTTTTCGAAATATACATTTTATTTTTTTTATCAGTTGCCATCACCCACAAACATGGAATATTGGAAGGTTTTGGTTGGATGGAGATTTATTGGCGTTTTAGCGGGCTTCGTTCGTCCTAACACTTTGGTAAGTTGAAAGAAACGCGATCGTGCCAGGAGTTTCTCACAACACCAGCGAGGTTTTCTCGCGACTATCACGCATCAATTCTGCCATGAAAAGACATTGGAGATAGTCCTATGTGAAATCCACTATCTTGAAATTTGCGTTGAATCTCCTACTGTTGTCTTGCTCGATTGTATCACGGAATTTAGTAGCACTTCTTGTTTACTATTTCACAAACGTCGGAAAAATATAAAAAAAAAGGCAGGCGGCACGTTTTCCATCATGAATTCATTGCTGAAACTCGTCGAACCCCTGAGGTTTCTGTTTTCGCCGCCATCCGCTTCAACACTAATCCGTGTCCTGCCAATTCAATTGCTTCCAAGTAATCGCGCTCGCTGATACTTGAATGTTGCTTGACAAAACGAATGATGCGTTGGATTGCTTCTTCGTTGAATAGCCGTTGTGGGATCAATCGCATGAGTTGTACAAATGTTGTTTGCGAAAATTCTTGCTCGTCTTCAATGTATCTGTGGCAGGATTATATGCATTTCGTTTTTAGAAACTGAGGAGGCGTTCGCAGGAAACAAGTATGATTGGCTCACCCTCGAATCCGTCTCAACAACAATTTCTCCACCTTCAATGGACTCTTACTATTCGCCGAAACTTTGGCCAACAGTTCAAAATACCATTCATGCTGCCTTAAAACCTCGCGTTTCTCTGTCAACCGCTGCTTCATGGCACCCTGCCGCATGGCCTGCAAATCCTCCGAAAACGCGCCATTCTTGTTTGCCCGGAACTGCGAATACTTGCGAACAAACATTGTTTTACGGTCTAAATCGAGACGATCTAAATCTTCTTCGAGGAGTTGGTTCATTTGGCGTTGTTGCTCGTAGAATTTTTCGCGCGTTACAAAGAAGCGTTCCATGGTTTCGGGGAAGGACGCGTGGGTGGGGATTTGGAGGGTATGTTCGATTTCTTTTTGGGAGCGTTCTTGCGTGTTGCGGGCGAGATTGGAGATGGATGGGAGGCCGTCTTTGGTTTTTGGTTTTTTTTTTTTTTTTAAGTGTTTGTCATGTTGGGGTGACAAAAATCCAGAGGTTTACCATTCATGTGCGCATCCGATTCAACCTTATTCGAAGCATGTTCCGGGCTATCTGGAGGCAGAAATCATTCAGAGACACGCAGACGAGTTTTCGAAAGAATATTTTGTTTTTATACTTTTTTCCAGCCACGCAACGCGATGCCGTTCAAGAATATTTTGAAACATTCCTTGTTTATCGGTATCGATTTTTAAGTTGCTCCAGTCGATTGCATCGCTGACGGATGTTTTTGTTGGTGTGTCTTGCTTTGTTTTCGTTTGCTCGTCGCAGATTTGTGTGAATGGAATTCCAAACTGTGCCGCTACAGAATCAGACATCATTTTTCTTTTTTAAGAGGGAATGGGCTCATGATTGGATACCTTCACGGAGTGTATCCGCTTTTTGGATTGCGCCAATTTTTGTTTCAACACAACCAGTCCGTTATCATGCCGAGAACCTCGTTCTGAGTGAAGCCGAATCATTGTTAACTACGTTGTTTCTATTTAGAAACAGGATCTGCAAAAAATGTGGTACGTTGTTTGTGCTTTTCGTTGACAGCTTCGACGTCGATGGTACTTTTCGTGTCTCTTTGATACTTGTCCTTGCTGCTTCTAAACAACAGTATGAGACATCTTGTCTTTTGAAACGCGTCGATAAAGATAAAAAGGTGAGGTACCCGTGAAACGCGGCTGGATCTATTTTCAATGATTTATACAGCAGCGCGTCTGAGTCGACAATTGGCTCGCCTGGTTGACATAAAAGAATCAGTTAATAGCTGCTGAAATAGAATGCAATAGCATTGGGAAACAGTACCGAGCGGCTTGTACGGCTCCTTCGAGTCTGAGCAAAACCCGCACCGAAGAACATCCTTCATACACACGAACATGAACAAAAAACCGCCTCATCCCATAACGAGAAAATAAATTCTCACAGCATCTCGCTTCACTTTGACAGCCGCAATCAACTTTGCATCGCGAATGGCAAACTTGAGATCTGTCCGCAGCGTCACTTTATCTGATTCGTACGCCTGGTTCCTGATGGCCTTGTTATCGACAATTGCCTGCTTCACATTGTTGGAGAGATGTGCGTCTCTTGAATCGGGCTTTTGTGACTGCGAGTGGTGGCCGCCGTGGATGGCGTGGAAGTTGCGCTGGCGACTGGGCGGCTTATCTGAAGCGGAGGCGGTGGGTATCTGGGATATCTGAGGGTCGGGTTCTTTCCTGGCGGTGGAGCGCATGGTTCTTGGACAATGGGACGGATTCTTTCAATAGGCGCCATTCTTTTCAAGCGTCATTGTTGTCCCCCTTTCGGACACGACAAAAACAAACACGCAAAATAATAAGACGGAAATGAGCCAGTTCTTTACGAAACCTTGTCATGCATGAATTGCGTATCCTGTGGCTTCTATCTGGCCATGCCCAACACACCCGTCTCGCTCGCTGTTTTCCTGGTCAGGTAAGGGAGGGTTGCTGGAGGACAAGAGCGCAGCGCAGAACCGCAACTCTCTCAAACAAGCTCTCCGTCCGTGAATAAACGAAATCGCGAAGATGGCCTCTGTTTAGTTCGGACTGTCGAGAGTGAAAGGTGCAGTCCAAAGTAAACAAAATGGATCGGACAAAAAGAAAGTACAAAAAGAAAGCAAATGCTGAGCGGGTCGCAGCATTCGCGCGTTACAACAACGTACAAGCGGCGGCCAAAGACTGACTTTGCAAGCACGGTCCCTGACACGGATGCACGGAAGGAAGAACAAGAACTCGCGCAAGTGATTGAACCCGTCAAGACCGCGAAACTACAGAGCAGGAGAGAGACCCCAAAAACCCGCATCCAATCCAGCAGCAGCGATTCAGAGTCTTCCGATGAGCTCAGTAAGCTGCTCAATGCCGGTTCTCGAAAGTCTGCAAAACCCAAACAAGCAGCCAAAGAGATCCGAAGGAGACCCACAGCACGAGACCCAATCCCGAAAGAATCAACTCTGCAACCGAGAAAAGTATCTCTTATGACTGCCCGCTCTTCCTCAAAAACATCATCCGCGTTGAACGCGCTCAAATCCTCTCGCTCTGCGAAGGCAAACAAAGCCACTTCTTCTTCATCCTCCTCGTCAAACTGGGACTCTGAAAAGACGTACATTGATCGTCTCGAGGATAAACCGCTTCCCGCTCAAATTCTGGAGGATGATTTGGGCGAGGAGAGTTTCCATGTTGTCGAAGTCAATAATCAATCGAGCCAAGTTGTGAGGCAGTTGATGGGCTCGTCGCGAGATTCGCGGTCTGTTGCGCAACGCAGGAATCGTGGTGAAAGCAAAGGGAATGGAAACAAACCACCTATTCCTTGGATGGTTAAAACTTCAAATGAGAAATCAACGGACAATTCGCGAGGCAGCTCTCGAAGAACGAGCCCAAAAGGGAACGACATTTTGGGAGAACTGCTGGACGATTTTGCACCAGGCGGTCATCCCATTTCTGGAGAAACTTCCACCCCGAGATTTATCACAACGACGCCCAGGATCTCGAACACTGTTGCGGAACTTTCAAACCCGAATCCGCATTCAAAAAGCCTGCAAGCGCAAATTGCGGAGCGAGTTGATCTTATTTCATCGTTTTCTACCTCTGCAGCTGCTGTTCCTGAACCAACGGTGCGAATTTTTTTTCTTTTTGAGACTGTTTTCCAATCTAATATGCTCTCCCTCAGGCCGTTGCTGAAACTGACGACATGGAATCTGATTTTGAGGTTCACTTTTCCAGAGATGGATTACTCGTGGATTTACAGAAGGATGAACATGACGCGATCGAATCTTCAACCAAGAACTTGGTCAATATCACGAGGGCCATTTCTTGTCTTGATCTTGCTTCCAAAAATGACGGCCATGGTGATCGATCGCCCAATGAGGTTGCATCTTCCGCGTCGAAAGAGAAAGAGCCCATGGAACATGTGGTAACACACTTTTTGGTGTTTTATCTTTTCTTCTTATTGATTTAAATTCCACCTCGAATGTCCAGCAAAAATCAGTATCGATCGTTAATGCACCACACGGCATTGAATTTGACCATCAATACCAAGAACCAAAATCTGCGGAAAAAAATCCTTTTGTCAAATCCGACCACCGGGGAGCATCGATATTGTCAGACATTTTCAGCGATGTCCAGAGCGACGACGAGCTATCTCAAATTCACGGTCTGGAGAATGCAGTCGCAGAAGATTCCTTGAGGATTCAAACCCCATCCCAACCGAATCGCGCAATTGATGAAATAGAGCCGGAAGAAACGACTCAAGCAGCCGATTCACCGACAAGCAGATCTAAATTCTCCAAAGATCCAACGAAAACAACCGTCCGCGAGTCATTTCACATGAACTCAATGCTGGAAAACTATCTTGATGCTGAATCGCTGCATTTAAAGGCTTCTGGAACAGTCGAGAGGTTGCCTTCTTCAATGTCCTTTGAAGTGAACGATTATCTTGGAGACGATTTGCTTCATGCTCATAATGGGAGCCTTTTGATACTTAAAGATGGATTGGCAGTTGACCAGGCAGAGGCACAATCCACTTCAATTTCTGGAGAGAATTTCTGTCATACTAGTCTGATTCTGGATGCCACTGGCCACGACGAAGAGATTGTGAATCCGGGCATCACCCCATCTGCTGTTGAGCAAGACACAGAAAATATCGGATTCACAGCATTGGAATGTGAAAGCAATGAAGAAGGATGTTCCTCTCCTGTCCAAAATACGTCCAATTCAAACGGCGGAATTCTTGCTGCCGAAGAACGCAGCAGTTCGGAGACCATTCTTTTACCGGGGTTCTCGTTAGAGATTGAATCCGAAGGTCAGATGCATCATCAGGAACAATCGAATGAGCTTGAATCTGATGAATCTCGAAGTGTTTTGCTGGATACAAGGAAATCGATCATCAGTGTGGAAATCGAAGCTATCAATATTGAATCTGCTTACAAGTCGGGTTGTGTTGAAGAATCTGAAAATGAACTCAGCGACGATCCTGCAGTCGAAGGGCAACTCCACAGATCTTCCTCAGCGTCTGAAAATAATGGTAAAGGACGTGATCCCGTTCATGATACCGAAGATATCCAAAAGACCACTGGATCGCCGAAGCAAATTACCAAAATACCATCTGTAACTGAGAGTGGGTTGGCTTTGGACGCAGAATTTTCTCTGCTTGACTTGACCGATCAACCTCAAAAATTAGCGAAAAAACCACCTTTTGGAGTCCGGAGTGAGGTGAAAATGTTTTTGGAAATGGTTAGATATGACGCAGCAATTGAATTCGATTTTCCAGAATATATTCACACTCGAAACGTTACTAGCGGTTTGCAAACAATCAAAACCAATATCCTTTGAGTCTGCTCTGTCAAACTAGTGAGTGAATGCTCCTTCATCGTCTTTAATTGAGTGGATAAAGTACTCACCTTGCCTGATCAGCATTTTGGAGCGGAAAATTGGCGAAGCGACATTTTCTGAAGTCTATTCTTTCATACTGCGAAATGCAGATGAAAGACGCCTTGCAGTAAAAGTGATTCCTTTTGGGGCCCCGCAAAATCGGCACATGGTGAATGGAAGTCATCAAGTCACTGCACACGACATTGCGCAGGAGGTTTTGATCACCAAGACGCTTGGAGAGTTTGAAAAGAAAACTACCGGACATTTGAACGATTCTGTTGGTGCAAGTTTTGTGGAACTTGTTGGGTGTGTGATTTTATTTATTTTTTTAGTCTTGAGAACGTGTTTGGCTTAGTCTTTTGCTGCCTAAAATTTCAGGGCTCACGTTTGCCAGGGATACTACTCCGAGGCATTGCTGGATGCATGGAATGAGTATGATAACGCGAAGGATTCAGAGAATGATAGGCCAGGTAGAGGGACCGCCCCTGGTTCATTTATGTTGCTCTGGATATCTTGACTCACTCTTTCACATATAACAGACTATTTCCCCAAAAAGCAATTATACGTTGTGATTGTGCTTGAAAACGCTGGAACAGATCTGGAGCATTTTAAAATCAAACCCATCGCCCCGCCTGCAGCCCCCTCCACACCGATGGGGAAAAGCTTTGGCGTTCAAGGCGCAAACAATTCCGCGTCCAATAAAACGTGGGCACTGGTTCGATCGATTCTTATGCAAACGATTCTGGCGATAGCTGCGGCGGAACGACAGGTCCATTTCGAGCACCGGGACTTGCATTGGGGAAATGTAATGTGTATGACGCGACCGGAATTTGTGACTGCGAGAAAACGGTTCTTTTATGGTGACGATGGAAAATGGATTGATGTTGCTTTGGAAGGCGTCAAAGTCATCATTATTGATTATACCCTGTCTCGATGTCAAAGCAGTATGTGCCACTTTTTTTTTTTTTAATTTTTTTTATGCGAGCTCACAGCGACTCATTTTATTCCGATTTCCGAATAATCCCCAGACGAGGAATCGCTGCTATATAATAAGATGGACGACGAGGAAATATTCGAAGGAGAGGGAGACTACCAGTTTGACATATACCGAATGATGAAAGAGGAGGTGCAAGGAAAATGGGAATCTTTCTGCCCGAGAACCAACCTGATGGTAAGAACAACAAAATTTGAACCAAACGACTTGTATCTCTGCTCTCTCTGACATTTATTTTTTCCCGTGTTTCCCTTCAGTGGTTCAACTACCTTGTCCACAAAATGGTCAAGGCAAAGTCACTGCCAACGGCGGGAGCACTTGCGAAAAAGAATCGCAAGCTTTTGACAGATTTCCAAAAACGACTTTTGGATTACAGGGATACGAGTGAAATGGTTTCTGCAGAGTTTCTGCGTGGCGGTGCTGAGGACAATTTTTTTTACTCGTTGAATTAAAATCCAAAAATTAGACAGCATTTCGCACCACGCATTGTTTTACGGTTGGAATACGGGGTTGGGCAACTGTATCAAACGCGATGGTTGTCCATTTCTGTATCTTCCAGCAAAATTACTGCACCTGGCCATGGTCAGACAGATTCAAACCATGTCAGGCGCCAAGTCGCTTCAATGTTCATGATATGATGAAATAGGTTGGGACCAGTGAATGCAAAAAATAAACTCAAAACTTGACGTGTAAATCTTCCAGCTGCAGAAATCATGTCCAACGCGACAATTCCCGCTGCCGTCATCCGCTCTTCTCACCCAGTTTTATACACTTTAAGCTACATTTACGTGCTATGTGCAGCGCTATTGCTTGTGCTGCTCGCCTACCTCATCAAATTCATCATTATGGACGAGACACTTTCGCAAGGAACACAGCTTACCTGGAAAGCAGTCTCCAACAAATTCAACGCAGCGCTTTTAATCGGAAACATATCTATCATTGGATACTTCGCGTTCGAAGTAGTTTCCGTGTTTGATGACGCAAAGAAAACAAGCCTGAGTGGAGTAGGCGCGTACTTTTGTTTCGCTGGTCTTCAAACGTGTTTGACATGGTACACGTGGCTTCGCGGCGAGGCCATCTTTGACATTGTTCTCCCGCGCCTGCTTCCTTGTATGAGAGCCACAGTGTTTGCGGGGACGGTCGTGCTGTACGTGCCGCCGATTTTGGCGCTTGTGGGCGTGTTTGTGGAGGCAAGCGCGGTGTTGACACGCGTCTCGCAGGTGACAATCGCCGTGTCTGGGCTGGTGCTATCGGTCTTTGACTTGGCCGTCTGCTTGTCCTTTTCATTGTACCTGCGGAATGCAAACACAGCTCCGCAGCTGCTGCACGCCGACAACGATCGTTTTCGGATCACATGTTTCTACGGACTGATTACCTCGTTCTTGGAAGCGACAGCAATAATTGGCTATGCGGTAGCGTTAACGCGGGTTGCTATCCTGGAGTTTCAGATAATGATGATCGTGGTTCGATGCTTTGTCTTGAGTGGGTTCGTTTCGCTGGTGTTCTTGAAGGTGGCCTTGCATCGGCAAAAAGAAGTGCTGCGAGCGTCAAAGGCAAACTCGGCGCTTCTTGGAAGCCATCCCAGGCGCGTTTCGAATTCTTCTGAAAGAGTCTCTTCATAAATTGATGTTCACATGTCAGATGAAATATTTGACATGTTTATTGAATCCTCGCCCAAAGGCAATGTGCATGGTATTTGTCCATTCGTGCCGCCAGCTGTCGGTAGTTGAGACTGCATACAACTTATTCAAGTGCACACCCGAACACCCTGATCGAAAGACCCACTCGGCGTGCTACTACCCTATCACCAGGTCCACACCCGCCCCCTTCGTTGATTATGCGATAAAAGCGCCCAAAACCACGATTATCCTTGCCCATGGACAGGGACGTGCATTGGAAAGCGCTAGTTTTTATCCGATGATTGGCTTTACAAGTGTCTCTCTCCCATCACATGCTTTAAATTTATCGTCTCCGTTGCCTCGTTAGTTTCAAGTTCAAAGGGTTAAATCAGAGTCCAACTTGGCGCGTTGGGTGGTTCTAAAATCTCAAATTCATAAAATATCCAAAAAAAAATGGGAACAGCGGCGGAAGAAGCAGGATGGACAATACTCCTGCCACCGCTCCTGTTCTTTACTCTCTCGGCCACTCTTTTGATTCTTCTCTCGCGGCAGTCCATCTCCTTCAGATTCATGTACACTCCATTCCAAAAACGGCTCCTTCTATTAATGGTGGTGTGGTCCGCGATTCGAACACTTGCCTTCTTATTTCGCAGCCTCGTGAGCCTTGTCCCATACCTTGCAGACAGCCCCGAATTTATCACATCCACGCGAGTTTTCCTGTCAATCGGTGGCGCCCCATTAACACGGGTTGTCACCAAAAACTGTCTCTCAGCGTTTGTGGGAATCAAAATTTTCCCAGACTCAAAGAATCGGTGGTTGCGAGCATGGAACAACAGCATTCCACTGCGAAAACGAATCGTATCACGCGCACAAGTCTTGCTGGACATGATTTTACTGGCAGCTGTGATCTTGTTGGTGGTGAGTGCCATTGCGCATAAAGTTAGGGAAGAGTCGGATGCGCGATGGCAGTTCTTGGTGAAGCTTGCTGCTGTCTCTGTGTTTACTTGCCTGAACTTGCTGCCAGTCGGTGGGGCTGTGTTTGCATTGGTTTGGTGCGAATGCGATGGCGGAATTGCGTTTTTGGCAAGTCGCGTTTTGAAACAGGTTCGATTTTATTTTATTTTTTTTGTTTGCTGAATGAAAGTTAACAACAGCAAGCGTGTATTCCCCCATTCAGGTTCTTTTCATCACGCTGATTCAGTCGAGTTTGTTGGTCATCAAGTACGCGTACACTGTCGCTGAATCAACCGACCCAGAGAGGTTTGGTACCCACGAACTGTACTTTTACTTGCTCTCGGCACTTCCAGAGTTTTTAATGGCGAGCCCGCTTTGCTTGGACTCTGTGGTGGCCATGTTTCGTCTGGACGCTGCAGATGAGGCCATCGCGGGAGATGATCCAAACTTTATTGTGGTGACTGAGGTGCTTGGTCAGGCTGCATTTGCAGCTATTTTGTGAGGCATGTCGACAGAGGCGGAAGGGTACGATAAGAAAATATACTTAAACGACGCATACATGGCCTAGTTATGGAGACTGACATTTGAACTAAAAAGGTGCAGGGTTTTCCGAAAATTAGAAAATTTGTCATTCATTATGAACACATGAATGACTCAATATTCATACCCCCCAAATGTCAACCGCGGCAGAAGTAGAAGGATGGACCTCGCTCCTCCTGCCGCTCCTCTTCTTCACCATCTCGGCAACATTCTTGACACTACTCTCATGGCAGACAATCTCGCACAGATCCACATACAGCCCATTCCAAAAGAGACTCCTTCTATTGATGCTAGTTTGGGCCGTGATCCGAACAGTTGCCTTCTTCTTCCGCAGCCTCGTTACCCTTGTTCCTTACCTTGGAAACAGCGCTAAATTTGTTGGATTCACGCGCGTGTTGCTGTCAGTCGGTGGAGCTCCATTAACACGGGTCGTCACCAAAAACTGTCTCACGGCGTACTTGGGAATCAAGATCCTCCCGAATTCGCAAAGTGCCAGGTTCAAAGCATGGAACAACAGTGTCAGCACAAGAAAGCGCACAATTTCGAAAGCGCAGGCGTTGTTAGACACGATTCTCTTTGCAGCAATGGTCTTTTTGGTGCTCAGCACAATTGCGTTTAATATTAAGGGACATGCGCAGTGGGCTATGTTGGTGAAGCTGGTTTCGCTGTGGTTTTTCACTTGTTTGAATCTGCTGCCGCTGTGTGGGTCCGTGTTTGCGTTGGTGTTGTGTGAATGTGATGCTGGACCTGTGTGCGTGACTGGACGCATGTTGAGAATGGTAGAACTGTTTATTACGTTTTTTTTGGTAATCATGCTGTACTCATGATCTTCAATTTTTTTTGACAATACCGCAGGTGCTAGCATTCACGCTGGTTCAATCTACCTTACTCGTCATTCGGTACGCATACACGCTTGCTTATTTCCTTGAAACAGCACATGTCTCTGCGCAACTTCCTGTGAACGAAACGCAAGTGTACATGTATTCCCT
Organism: Chytriomyces confervae; assembly: GCA_006535975.1. Classification (NCBI taxonomy): domain Eukaryota; kingdom Fungi; phylum Chytridiomycota; class Chytridiomycetes; order Chytridiales; family Chytriomycetaceae; genus Chytriomyces; species Chytriomyces confervae. The sequence continues at coordinate 13,164 of QEAP01000329.1, read as the reverse complement.
CGTTCCCGTGTTTTTGATGGCGGGTCCGTTTTGCTTGGATTGGGTGGTGGCCTTGTTTAAACTGGATGTTATGGATGAACGAGGTGATGCTGGGGGTGACACTGTGCATTTTAAAATTGCATCGGATATGTTTGCTCAAGTTGCATTTTCGGCTATTCCGCGATTTTATTTTTCTTCCTCTTTTTTTCTTCCCCAACCCCCTCCCGAGTTTTATTCTACAGGCACATATGTTCAGCAAAAGTCATCGTGTATCCAATTAATTTCTCATCATCTGAATATGACATTCAACAAATAAATCTCTTTCTGCATGGTTTTTATTTTCACACTGCTCACAACGCGTATGCATCAGCTTCTACACGCTAATCCGTGCTCCATAAGCCAGTGAAAATGGAATGCCTGCTCTCATCTCGGCCACAACTCGGACTCATTGATTTTATACTCCATATCAAAGTCAACTCGCGACCGACAGTACGTTTGTAAATGCTTTATTTTTCGCGCACACAGAGATGCAAAGAGGCTGAAACGCGAATGGAGAAGGAAAAGTTGGAATTTAACACTTGCAGCTTTTTAGCCATCCCCGGGTTTGATCTACTCAAAACATTTACCTGTGACAAGTCGGCCTTCCACAGCAACATAACTCGCCCAATCCGCTTTCTTGGTGTAAACTCCACCATTCTGCTGCAGACAGTTGGACCGCGTTTTCTTCACTGTTTGCAAAGCCAGTCACGTTTTTTCAGGAAACAAGGAAACTGCCGTCCGATAGTTTAATATCTGTGATGAGCTCTCTTTGGCGTCCTGGTTTTTGTGGATTCTTCTTCAGACTTATGTTGCCAACAAGTGTTTATCAGAAAGTCGATTTTATTCAATATCTAAAAAAATAATCATTCCACCTGTAAACCAGGCTCGGAAGGCGATAAGTCAAAAGTACAGCTGCAAAGTCCCATCGTAGCGAGGAACACAGCAAAAAAGAGAGCGAGAGAGAGAGAGAGAAGAAAAGAGGGAAACGCGGGGTAAAAAAAAGCCAAATCTAAAAGGCATATTCAACAGAGAAAAAGAAAAAAAGATCACAAATTTACATATCTAATAGGCCAATTCCCACTTTTGGTTCCACTTGTTTGTACAACTGTACACTTGAATCTTGTTTCCAGAGTTTGTGTACTCGCCGTACAAGTCCATGCAATACGCACCCTTCAACGGGACAATAATCTTCCACGTTCTGTTGCTAATCACCCACGGCGCCGCGTACGGGTTTGTGCAGCTTTGTAGCGTCAACGTAACGCCATTGTACACGCCGCCAACAGGAACCGTTGCAACGCAGAGACCGCTAGCCTTGTGGATCAGCACGTTCTTGGAGGAGAGAGTAAAGAGGGATGCCGCGTCAGTGGAGTAATTGTCAATCACGAGACTGGTTCCTTGAGTGATTTCCGAGTTGTTGGAACGCGCTGTGAGCGACCAGCCTGAAACTTTAAGTGGGTAGTAAGCGGCTCCTAGAGTGGTGGTTGTGCTTGTAGTGGATGTGGAAGTAGTTCCGGTGGAAGTGGTGGTGGTGAATGTGGTGGTTGTGCTGGTAGTTTCGGTCGTTGTGCTTGTAGTTTCAGTTGTGGTTGTAGCAGTGGAAGTCGTGGTTGTGGCTGTGGTAGTGGTTGCGGTGGAAGTAGACGTGGTTGCAGTTGTGGTAGTTTCAGTCGTTGTTGTAGTTGTTCCGGTAGTAGTTGTGCCCATGTTGCCTCCGGCGCTGGTCGAAGAAGCTTGGTCATCGTAAATGGTCAGGAAAATAGTCTCCTCAGAACACGTGCTTGTAGAAGCGGCGGTGGTGGTTTCAGTGGTGGTGGAAGTCGTCTCTGTAGTGGTGGTATCAGTCGTGGTACTGGTTGTTCCAGTGGTAGTGGTAGCAGTGGTCGTGCTAGTGGTTCCAGTTGAAGTGGTGACTGTGGTAGTAGAAGTGGTCCCAGTAGTAGTGGTAGCAGTAGTTGTGCTAGTGGTTCCAGTGGTTGTGGTACCCGTAGTTGTTGTGGTGGTTCCAGTGGTAGTTGTACCAGTCGTAGTTGAAGTAGTTCCAGTGGTGGTGGTACCCGTTGTTGTGGAAGTAGTTCCAGTGGAAGTAGTAGCCGTTGTAGTTGAAGTGGTGCCGGTTGTAGTTGTTTCAGTTGTTGTGCTGGTAGTTGCAGTCGTAGTGGTACCCGTAGTGATGGAAGTCGTCGCAGTTGTAGTCGTTCCGGTGGTTGTGCTTGTTGTTCCGGTTGTAGTGGTAGCAGTAGTGGTACTTGTTGTGCCAGTGGTAGTTGTTTCAGTTGTTGTTGATGTGGTCGCAGTGGTGGTTGTGCCAGTGGTGGTGCTGGTCGAAGTTGTGCCCGTGGTTGTGGTTTCAGTGGAAGTTGAAGTGGTGGCCGTTGTGGTTGTGGCAGTCGAAGTAGAGGTGGAAGTAGTTCCTGTGGTGGTAGTTTCAGTGGATGTGGAGGTTGTGGCTGTTGTGGTTGTTGCAGTCGATGTAGTTGAAGTTGATGTGGTAACCGTGAACGTGGCGGTTGTAGTTGTGCTCGTCGAGTAAGTGACACTTGTGGTGGAAGTGGAGGTAGTTTCAGTGGACGTGGATGTAGTGTCGGTGGTTGTGGTGGCTGTGGTGGTGGTTTCCGTAGTGGTTGAAGTGGTGGCTGTGGTTGTTGTGGCCGTTGATGTGGAGGTAGACGTAGTGGCAGTGGTGGTTGTTTCCGTGCTAGTCGATGTCGTCGCGGTTGTTGTTGTCGCAGTAGATGTGGACGTGGACGTAGTAGCAGTGGTTGTAGTTTCAGTGCTGGTGGAGGTGGTGGCAGTGGTAGTTGTTGCAGTCGATGTGCTTGTAGAAGTAGTCGCGGTGGTGGTTGTTTCTGTACTGGTTGAGGTAGTGGCAGTTGTAGTCGTTCCAGTGGTTGTGGACGTGGTCTCTGTTGTGGTGGTTCCTGTTGTAGTGGAAGTAGTTCCAGTTGTGGTAGTGGCAGTGGTTGTTGAGGTAGTTCCAGTGGTGGTGGTAGCAGTGGTCGTGCTAGTGGTTCCAGTGGTAGTTGTAGCAGTGGTGGTTGAGGTGGTTGCTGTTGTTGTTGTTTCAGTCGTGGTAGACGTAGTTCCAGTTGTAGTTGTCTGAGTGGTAGTTGACGTGGTTCCAGTTGTAGTTGTCTGAGTGGTGGTTGACGTGGTTCCAGTTGTAGTTGTTTGAGTGGTGGTAGACGTAGTGCCAGTCGTAGTTGTTGCAGTTGTTGTGCTGGTGGTTGCAGTCGTAGTCGTACCCGTAGTGGTGGAAGTCGTCGCAGTTGTAGTCGTTCCGGTGGTTGTGCTTGTTGTTCCGGTTGTAGTGGTGGCAGTAGTAGTGCTTGTTGTGCCAGTGGTAGTTGTTCCAGTTGTTGTTGATGTGGTCGCAGTGGTGGTTGTGCCAGTGGTGGTGCTGGTCGAAGTTGTGCCCGTGGTTGTGGTTTCAGTGGAAGTTGAAGTGGTGGCCGTTGTGGTTGTGGCAGTCGAAGTAGAGGTGGAAGTAGTTCCTGTGGTGGTAGTTTCAGTGGATGTGGAGGTTGTGGCTGTTGTGGTTGTTGCAGTCGATGTAGTTGAAGTTGATGTGGTAACCGTGAACGTGGCGGTTGTAGTTGTGCTCGTCGAGTAAGTGACACTAGTGGTGGAAGTGGACGTGGTCTCAGTGGACGTGGATGTAGTGTCGGTGGTTGTGGTGGCTGTGGTGGTGGTTTCCGTAGTTGTTGAAGTGGTGGCTGTGGTTGTTGTGGCCGTTGATGTGGAGGTAGACGTTGTGGCAGTGGTGGTCGTTTCCGTTGTGGTTGATGTGGTGGCTGTGGTTGTTGTGGCCGTTGATGTGGAAGTGGAAGTAGTCGCAGTGGTTGTAGTTTCCGTGCTAGTCGATGTTGTCGCGGTTGTTGTTGTCGCAGTAGATGTGGACGTGGAAGTAGTAGCAGTGGTTGTGGTTTCAGTGCTGGTAGAGGTGGTGGCAGTGGTAGTTGTTGCAGTCGAAGTGCTTGTAGAAGTAGTCGCGGTGGTGGTTGTTTCTGTACTGGTTGAGGTAGTGGCAGTTGTAGTCGTTCCAGTGGTTGTGGATGTGGTCGCTGTTGTGGTGGTTCCTGTTGTCGTTGAGGTTGTGGCCGTTGTTGTGGTGGCAGTGGTTGTTGAAGTAGTTCCAGTGGTAGTGGTTTCTGTGCTTGTACTTGTCGTTCCAGTGGTGGTAGTTGCAGTGGTTGTGGAAGTGGTTGCAGTGGTCGTTGTGGCGGTCGACGTGCTGGTGGAAGTGGTAACTGTAGTCGTTGTTTCAGTACTGGTAGACGTGGTTGCAGTGGTTGTGGTGGCAGTCGAAGTACTAGTTGAAGTTGTTTCAGTGGAAGTGGAAGTGGTTCCGGTGGTTGTGGTAGCAGTCGACGTGCTAGTTGAAGTTGTTTCAGTGGAGGTGGAAGTGGTTCCGGTGGTTGTAGTGGCAGTAGTTGTGCTAGTGGTTCCAGTACTAGTTGTAACAGTTGAAGTTGAAGTTGTGGCAGTGGTAGTTGTTTCAGTTGAAGTGCTTGTGGAAGTTGTCTCAGTGGTTGTCGTCTCAGTCGAAGTCGAAGTCGTGGCAAGAGTGACTGATTCGGTGGAGCTTGTCTCAGTTGAGGTCATGGTTGCTTCGACTGTTGTGGACTGTGGTTGAATAATAGAGTCAGTATGAGGCAAATATGAAAGGGGAAAGCCAATGATCGAAGATGCAATCAAATCACACCTCAGAACTCGACTCTGTTTCAGTTTCAGTGGTGGAGGTGGTTCCAGTGGTTGTTGTCTCGGTGCTGGTAGACGTTGTTTCGGTCGTAGTTGTTCCAGTGGATGTTGACGTGGTGCCCGTCGAAGTCGTACCAGTGGAAGTTGTGGTCGTGCCAGTGGAAGTTGATGAAGTGCTCGTGCTTGTAGTTGCAGTACTTGTCGAAGACGTGCTTGTTGAAGTGGTCTTTGTGGAAGTGGAAGACGATGTTGTGGATGTGCTGGTGGTTCCCGTGGATGTGGAAGTTGTTCCAGTTGTTGTGGTTGCAGTCGTTGTGGTTCCGGTTGAAGTGGAAGTCGTTTCAGTTGTGCCAGTTGTGCCCGTTGTTTCAGTTGGAGCTGAAGTTGCCGTGTCTGAAGTTACTGCTGTGGACGTCTGCATGCGAAAAAATATTCAATAAGAGATTCTAACATGCGCGATGATTGCATCCATGGTGAAGATTGTATTACCGCTGGGATGGGACTGGATGCGTGGACAACAATGGTCACAAGGTATGGCTGGTGTGTCACGTCTGCGCTGGGAGCCATGGCAACAGAAGGTTCGATAGCACGACGAGCCACTTTAAAGTGATTCCCAATCGGGAACGCGTCAGACACGGAAATAAGGCACAGAGCCCACAAGAATGCACTGAGAACGTGCGAGTTGGAATGAAGAAGCATCTGTTGAAATACAAAATCATTGGAGCGCGTTTAGTTGGCTGAGAGCACTTCGAGGATGTGATTGGGAAGCATGCACGAACCGTGACGCGTCAAAGGTCAGTTGAAGTTGAGTTCAGTTGGATGCTCAAGAATGCGTTTGGGTATTCGTAAAAGACTGTGTCGCCGTGTGCGGTCGAACGAGAGGAGTGAGCTTGATGCGAGGTGATACCACGGCTGCGAATTGATTGTACCTCGTTTGGCAGTTGCAGAGAACTGAGGCTGTTTTTTGGAACTTTTTTGTGGGTGATAAATGCACCTGTCAAAGTTGTTTTGACGGGTTTCGGAGTTTGAAAAAAAATTTGGGACACAACAAAAAAAAAATTTTAGAACCTTCGCGATATGGATAAGCGCCGAGCGCCGAAGGAGACTGTTTTGCTGTCCTGAAGAAAAGAGCTTGGTGGGCTGATACTTTGCAAAAGAGAATATGGAAGAAGGAAATTGAAAAAGTGAACGGAATGAAACGAGAGAGGCGGCAGAAGATGAGATGAGAAAGCAGAGGAGACGTGCCAAAGGATGCGAGGGAGAGCTGTATTCACGCTGTGAAAAGCAGCAAAATACTCAACCAGCTGCATCCCGTCTGATACATCTCAAGTGGGTTAAAATCTGAAAGTATACGTGAATACAATTGAACAGATTTTCAAGATGGACGTTGATTGACAACAGCAACAAATACAAATGTTGTCCGCTTTGCCCTGGATCACATAAGCAAAAAGCAGCGAGTGCAAGTCAAGGAAAGCTGGATGCGGTCGAAAATGCACAGAAGGTGCGCGGGAATAAACACTGGTTCCATTCATGATGAAGGTTTATTGCGGGCAATAAGGAGCGCCTTTATTAAAACTCAAATATGTCTGAAGCTGTCAGTGCAAGTGTTCTATACACGGCAGTTCCATTGGATATTTTTCAGGCACCTGTGTCATTATCGACTTTTGGTTTTTCTAACTGCTATTTTATTTATGAATTGAGGGAGGTTAAAGAAGCACATCAAGACTCGATGATCAGAATATTTTGGGGCGTTTCGGCGCATGCAGTAGCTGCTTGCTTCGATTCCTTCGTGTTGTGACCGTTGGTTGGGTGCGCTTTTGTTATTTGTCCTCTCAAAATAAAACAAATGAATATCAACCCCGAATTGCAATCTACATTTTATTCAACAAAAAAGCGCGCCGTCTTATCATTTGACCGGCCCGAAGAAGCATTTGCAATCAGGATACATAAGTGTAAGCTAATTTCAATAAAAAAAGTAACAGTCTAGTCAAACGCGTATCAGACTGCCCCCGTAGGATCATTTGTCAAAGTCGCTGCTGCACCCATATTGTAGATGGTTTTGATGACGGGGGACTTGCCTGCTTCTTCAATGATGAGAATAGTTGGCACGAGCGTCGTGCAGCTCGTAGTGGTGCTCGCAAAGAAGGTCTGTGTCCCAATAAAAAAAACCGCGCATGAGACAAGTAAAACGCGCTCGCATTGAGAACAATTAAATAACATACAGTTGGTGTCGCACCAGGATGGTCGATGGTTGATACGTAACGCGTGCTTGATCCCACAACATCGATGATGATCGTTTGCAAGTCTGGTGGACAAGTCGTGGTTGTTGTTGCAGTTGTTTCTGCATTACGGCGTGCAAGTTTGCCATTTGAGACAGGAAAAGCGGCTGCGTTTGTGCCGATGACTGCGCACAGAGAGAAGACGATGAAGTTGACAGAGACCTTCTGATTTTGGTATCAAATTGATGCGTTGGACACAGTGACGCGTCGAGTTGCATGAACTGACCATGGTGAATGTGGGTGATCTGATAGAGTAGAGTGTACGCGCGTTGTTGTTGCTTCGCAGCTCGGGCAAGATTCAGAGTCGATAATTTGCTCTGTTTTCTGGCCAACTCGTTTTTGGAACAAGGGAATTTATTCAAGAAAGTAAATAGTAAAGAAATAAACAAGCGCTGAAATAGACAAAACGCCTTCCAACAAATCTGAAAACAAAAAACAAGCATATCCCCCACACTATGTCCAAACAGCTAAATGTCACAAAGTTCAAAAATCTCCAAAAATAAAATAAATAAAAAGCAGCGTCAGGCCTCAGAAGGCCTCGGCCCACTTCTGGTTCCATCCGCCGTTATAACTCCACAACCCAATCGGGTTCCCATTCGTAGTCACAAGGTTGAAATTGTCAATCACGAGCTTCGGCTTCCCCATGGGCGCAAACGTTGTCCCAGCAACGGCCCATCGAATTGCATTCGTGTTGGAACATTCCAAAAGAAGCAACACGCTTCCTTGACTGACGCTGTTGGCGCCAATGCACATGCTTGGGTCTGCTTGGATGTGGAGTCTGTTCACGCAGTCAAATGCAAAAAGCGAGGTTGCCAACGTGTTGTATTCCCACAAAACAATTTTGGTGCCTGGTAAAGTGGAGTTTCCCTTTGCGGCGCCGACAAGGCGTCGCTGGTCGACTTGCAGTGGCGCATACTCGCTAATTGGACAGTATGTGGGAACAGGTCCAAGCGTTGTCGTGATTGTTGTCGTAGTGCTTGAAGTGGTGGTTGACGTGAATGTTCTCGTCACCGTCTTTGTGGGTGTGAAGATTGCGCCAATGGTCCAGATCTGGTTGAATCCAGTGTTGCAGTTCCACAGCCCAATCGTGTTTCCATTGTACAACTTCATGTTAAAGTCATCCAAGCAAAGCCCCGTGTTTCCATTGGGGTAGTAATGACCCTTGCCGTCCGTAGTCCAAGTCAAAGTGCTGATGCTTGCGCACGAGTCCAGGTAAATGACTTGTCCCGCAGAAGCCCTGTTTGCGGCAATACACAGGCTTGGGTCGGCTTTAATGTGGAGACGGTTCCTGCAGTCAAAGGCAAATAGGGAACTGTCCCATTCATTGTATTCCCACAAGACAATGCGGACTCCCAATCCAATTCCTGCTGCTGCGTTCGCAACAAAAGGTCTTCCATCCAGTTGTAAGGGACCGTATTTTCCGATCGGACAGCTATCTGCGGTATTTGTGGTTGTGGTGGCCTATTTTTAAAAGTATTTGTTTAAGTTGAACAGTTGGGATATTTTTCTCAGTAGAGCCTCACCGCAGTCCCACTGGCTTGTGTCACGACAGTAGTTGTAGTAGAGGTAGAAGTGGTTGTGCTGGATGTTGAGGTGCTTGTTGATGTAGACGTGGAAGTAGATGTTGATGTCTTTGTGCTTGTGGAGGTAGAGGTAGAGGTAGAAGTAGATGTGGATGTGGATGTGGATGTCGAAGTACTCGTTGTCAAAGTCGAAGTCGATGTAGAAGTTGTAAGTGTGGAAGTACTCGTCGATGTCGTTCCAGTCGTTGTTGTCTCTGAGGATGTGCTCGTGGACGTTGTTTCGGTTGATGTGGAAGTGGAAGTTGTGGGAGTGGTTGTTGTTTCAGTGGTAGTACTTGTAGTGTCAGTTGTGGTTGTCGCAGTGGTTGTAGAGGTACTAGTTGTCGCCGTTGTCGCCGTTTCAGACGCATCCACGGTGGTTGTGTCCGTGAGTGCTGAAGTCGTGTCCGCACTGGATGTCTCGGCCGAGGTAGATGTGCTTGTGGTTTCTGTCGAAGTAGTTTCCGTCGATGTGGAAGTTGTCATTGTTGCGGTGGTTGTAGTTTCTGTGCTTGTAGATGTGGTTCCGCTGGTTGAAGTTGCAGTCGAAGTGGACGTGCTTGTGGTTGTAGTTGAGGTGGATGTGCTGGCAGTCGCAGTTGTCGTGGTGTCTGAAGTTGTGGAGGTTGTGTCTGTTGTATTTGTTGAGTCTGTTGTGTCTGTTGTTGTAGTGGCAGTTGATGTGCTTGTCGATGTCGTTGCGGTTGTTGCTGTTTCTGTAGTGGTTGATGTGGTTGCGGTGGTCGTTGTGCCCGTTGTCGTGCTTGTTGAGGTGGTTGGGGTAGTGACTGTCTCCGATGCAACCGAAGTAGGCTCGATCAAAGTGGTTTCAGTGGAAGTGGTTGTAGAAACAGTTGCAGTGGTGGTTGTTTCAGTGGTTGTGCTGGTTGTTTCAGTTGATGTTGTGTCAGTTGTTGTGCTGGTTGAAGTTGTGGGTGAGCCTTCAATTTCCGTTGAAGTGGTTGTTGTTGTGGTGGTTTCCGTTGAAGTGGAAGTTGAAGTAGTGGCAGTTGTAGTGGTTTCCGTGGATGTGGAAGTAGTTGCTGTGCTCGTAGTTTGTGAAGTCGATGATGTGCTTGTTGTTGCGGTCGTCTCAGTCGAAGTGCTTGTGGATGTTGTAAGTGTGCCCGTTGTTTCGGTGCTTGTCGATGTGGTGGATGAAGTTGTTTCTGGCGCAGTAGTTTCTGGCGCAGCAGATTCAGGCGAAGTGGAGTCTTCAGACGTTGGCTCTGAGTCCGAAATCGTGCTCGATGATTCATCTGCAGTTATTGTAGTTGTCGAAGTTGATGTTGTTTCCATGGTTGTTGTCTCCGTGGAAGTGGTGGTTGTGGGTGTTGTTTCCGTTTCTGTCGTCACACTTGTAGTTGAAGTTGTTTCAGTGCTGGTACTCGTGGTTTCAGTTGTGGTTGTTCCAGTTGGTGACTGCGGGAGAAGGAATGTGATGAGATATGGCACGTGCGTTGTAGTCGTGACATTGGAGTCTTCAACAAAAACAGCCTGCCGGCGCGCGACTTTGAAATCGTTTGCGATTGGGAAGGCGGTTGTGATTGGAATCAAGATGGAGGCGAGGAGGAGTGTGCAAAGTCCCCAATTGGATATCTTTGACGTGTGCTGGAAATGTGCGAGATGAATGAGCAATGCGGCTGGGGGTCATCAACTTCAGCAATATGGAAAATGTACAAACCATGTTGTTGGAAACGCGTGATTTCGCTTGGGTTATAGGTGTGTTGTTTGAATTGAAGTCTGGAAGCAAAAAGCTGTCAGCATACACGGATCCGCATGCATGCTCGCATGCATCCAAGCAGCTCCCAACCTGACAACTGAGACGTGTTGATATGCGTGTCGGATGGGCGTTGATGTTCGCGTTTCTCGGTCAATTTTTTGTTGGTGTTCTTGTTTTGACAGCATAACCTTTTTGTTTACCGTCGGAGTTGAAATTTCGGACAATAAAATTGCCGGCGACAAGACAAGAAAACGCGCGCCAAAGAGGCAAAAAACTTTGAGTAAAGCAGATTGCAGAAATCGAAATTTAAATCACCATTTGTTTGTTCAGTCGTTTATTTTTTCTTCTTGACCGTTCTCTTCACGAGCGTCGCTCGCTCCTTTGATCGAATTCTCGCTGTTTATGCGTTCCAAAAGACGAATCGAAAGCATACAAAAAGCGGTGCCTTCTTATCGCGACCTGTTTCAAGCAGCGCGGCTGCAAAATCCATTTGAAGTAACGCCAAGACGAACTGATGCCCCGCTTGAATGAAGTGTTAACTGGTATATCGATGAAGATTCCGAGCGAATGGCTCCGTTTTCGAAAGTCCGCCCTGATCTCAGCACTCGTTATATGTTTTCTCAGATGGACTTACTCTTTTCGCGCCTTCTCAACTCTCGCGAGCTGTCATTTAAAACGTTTCCGCTGGCTTCAAATACGCACACGCCCAGATTTTATTGGATGTGCAATTGGAAAAGCATCATTTGTCAGAAATGATGACTGCCTTCTTCAAAAACTCGTTGGACTCGAGATTCTGCAGCATAAAGTGCCCGACATCCTTGCGGGACAGCGTGGTTGCCTTTATGTCTGGTCCCACATTATACGTGCCAGTCAGCGGTCCGTTCGTGAGTGACGGCGGCTTCACAAGAATCCAGTCAAGCCCGCTGTCCTCCACCATCTTTGTCTGTAAGTCCTTGTCAACAAGCGCGCTAGAGATGACCCACATCAACACCTTCTGAAACACACTTGGCTCAGACGGATTGGCCCCCGTCAAAACCAGAACCCGTCTCACGCCTTCTGCCTTCATGGCGTCGAGGATCAGCGCTGTTCCCTCTGAGCACACTTTCACTTCTTCGAGGTTCATGCGAGACACTCCCAGGCATATTACAACGGCGTCTTGGCCCGCAACAACTTGGCGTACGAGGGACGCGTCTTTAACGTTTCCTTCAATGATTTTTGGCTTGATGGCAAGATCGTCCAGCTTGGCAGGGCTGCGAGCCAGAACTGTCGCTTCGTGGCCCGCGGATAACGCCTGGATCAGGAACTCTTTGCCGCAGCCTTGCGTGCCGCCGAACACTGCGACTTTCATGTTTGTGTTTGAGAGATGATGTTGATGGGTTGTGTTTCTTGGAAGATTTCCAAGACAAGACCCAACGTGCATTTGTCATCCATTATAAATCGCGTTACAAACGGCTTCAAAGAAAAGCTCCATCGATTGAACCTGGGGCGTGATCTGTGTATGCCTTAAGGCGTATGCGTTGCAGCTCACATCCTGCGCATGTCAATGAAAGGAGCGGGGCAAACTGTGTGCTGCTGTTTTGAAATCGATTGGACAAACGACAACGTGTTCAACCAACGCAGCAGGAGACCAGCAACTTGATATCTCCCGCTTTAAGCAACTCAGGCGGCGTGCCAATCCAACAGTGAGAAACGGAGAAGAGAAAATTGCCTCCCCGTGCGCGTCACTGACGTGCCCCCAATTGTCAATTCAACTGGTGGAAGGAGAGACCATTGAAGTGCGCAGCTTGGAGCGCTGTAATCGGAAATGGCGTTTGCAGCGGCAGCCTCACGCACATGAACGAGAAGATGACGAGAGCTGGGACAGGTTTTGCGTTTCTTTGTTGGGGGGGGCTGGTTCGTTGTGTATGATCAGAAAGCAAAGAGCCGAGCTGATTTGTAGGACACGCCGAACACTTTTTTGTTTCACAAAATTTTACGACATTCCATTTGGTGAGCACGAAGGAAAAAAAGGTGTCCCTGGCCAGTCTGCGCTCAAAAGGCAACCCCGCTGCAAACACTTGTCGTGTGGGCAGCGACTCTTGGGAAACCAAGCAGAGGTCTGAGACACGCGCCAGTTGCGTTACAACAGATGCCCGAGCCATGTCGCGAATGCCCCCCGACTAGGCCCAGTCAGAATACCCTGAAGGACGAGCGAGATTGTGCTGCAGCAATATTGGATCCAGCCGACCATTACAGGTTGAAACAAGCATCCTTTTTTTTTTTT
>QEAP01000328.1:0-28856 GCA_006535975.1 Chytriomyces confervae | reverse complement strand
TTTTTTTTTTTTTTATTTCTGGTATTTTCGCTAATGCTTCATCGCCTCCTTAATTCTGGTCATAGATCTCTCCTTTTTTTTTTATGCGTACACGTCGTTCTTTTTTTATTTTTATTTTCCAGCATTTGAAACTTTGCTGCGTTTTAAACTGTTTTCGGTGGTTGTTTTTCTGTTTTTCCTCCTTTCTTTATTCCTTCTCGTATGAAAACAAAAACAAAAAAAAAACAAAGCACCCTGGCACACTCTTTACTTTTGAAAGTCAGACATGTTTATAAAAAAGGAGGCGGTGCAGTGTGCTCAAACAGTCTTGTACGCGTCATACAAATTTGCCTGAAATCCAGGCTCCTGAAAAGACGTTTGATAAAAAAAATCAAAATCATAGTAACAAAAAGATTTCCCCCTCACTCACCTGAACCAGCCGACCCAATCGCGCATTAAACTCTTCAAAACTAAGTGATCGAGGCAAATGATGGGGTACCAAACACGTGTCCAACACGCTCCATAATACTTGCAAATGTTTGATGGGCGGAATCATTGTCTATTTCGCGCCGCATAAAGAGTCAGTTATGAAAAACACATTCCAGAATTTTTGGGGTTTCAAATTCGGATTTGCATTAGGGCGTAAAAGACTCAACGGAAATTGGCTGCATCTGCTGGTGTTGCTGTTGCTGCTGCTGGATAAAAAACCCGTTCTGATGCTGCTGCTGATGTTGGTGAAGGTGGTGGTGTTGTTGGTGTTGGTGGTGTTGTTGAATCGATCCATTCGGGACAACCGCGTTCGTTTCTGCAAACGCGCCACCGCCACCCGCGTTTTTGTTGTTTAGCAGCAGATGCATGAGATTGATTCCCGTCTGTGGATGTTCGGGAACAGTTTGCGTGGGGAGAACACTCGTTGCGCATTTCCTGAAGAGACATTATCCCCGTGTCATTTAAAAATGATTTCGTCCTTTTGGCATGGTCACCAACTCAACTCTTGCAACGATTCGGCCAATCGGATTCGGTCTTCCGGTTCATATATCCATAACCCTTGCACCGAATCTGAAGAAGCAAAACCAAAGTTGAGGATATAAATAAATATTGTATATAGATTTTTTGTCTCGCTTGCCTTGCGCAGGGTCTCTGTAAATGACATAGTCTCCTGTAACTTGGAATTCGATCGTGTCCATCAAGTCCACATCGAAAGGGTCCAGCGACAGCCGGTTCAGAATGAGCATTCGATGCCGCACGCGACTGTTTCGCTGGACAATGAAAAGGGTTCCCTCGATTCCTTTCTTGTTCTGTTATGATGGGGCAAGGAAGCATAATGTTTTTAGATGCTCAGAAGTGCGCGAGTGAATAAAAGGACAAACCCATGACTGCTTCGCCTCATCAAAGTCGTACACCACAACGTGGCTGGTGCTGTCGAGAATATCCGTCACCAGCGGATCGTGGCGCTTGAGCACTTTCAAGTTGTGTGCCTTCCGTTCTTGATAGTCCATTCCTTGTCTGTTTGATAATATTTACTTCCACTTTACTTGATCTTAAATTATCAACCTTGCTTTCAGAATTACTTTGTTGCCTTTTTATTACAACACAGCAACACAAAGAGAGCAAACAGAATAGGTGACATCTTAAACACCAAATAAAACCGCCATTCTCAATCCAGCGACCATGAGTGAAATGTGAAAACAGAGACGAAGAAAACCCGGGAATGGATTTACTCAGACTCAGCGGCACGGACACGGCCACCGGCGTTGATGACTTTAACATCCAACTGAAGGGCACGCTCGACAATGGCAACACGCTTCTTTGAGCTGACGTTGTGGGCAATTTCGGCAGCGTAGCTACGGTTGTGCATCAGGAGCAGGTCCAAGTCACCGACGTTGCTAACGAGGAACTTTCTGAAGCCGTTTGGCATCATGTGCTTGGTGTTGGCGTTGGATCCGTAACCGATGGATGGCATAGCAATCTGTCCCTTGAACCGTCTGCGAACACGGTTATCAATACCCTTTGGCTTTCTCCAGGAGGCATCGATTTTGTCGTATCGGTCACACTGGTGACGGGTGAACTTGTTGGTTCTCTTCTTGACGATGACGTGCTTCTTGACTGGAGTGACCATTCTGTTCAGGAATTCGAGTTAGTTTCTCATGCGTTGTCTGGTTATTAGTGAGCGGCATTGGAGACATCCATTTCGAGCATTCGGATGTACATTTCGTACGATATCCGTTGTGTGTTCGTTTGCGAGCGATCTTGTGCGGTTCGAGAGTAGAATCCTGATTTCTCCCTTCAGCCACTTCGTCCCACAGCAAGACCATCAGTCTAGTAGATGTTTACTTCGACAGTCTCTCGCCACATCGGATGCCGAAGGTGATGGTGGATGGGGATGGGATGGGATCGCGCAGCAGGGTGGGGGAAGTGCATGCCGTATTTACTTTTGTTGACGAAGAAAGGACAACCAGAAATGCGATTTGGTCAACACACACACTCCTCCACTCACGCCGCACACACCGCAGATTACCTGACTTCCATGCAAACAGCATTCATACAGCAAGTGTATAAGTTTAACTCGCGTGACATTGAAATGATGTAGATCGCGTTCAATGGCCGCGGACAGGACCAGATTGCTTGAGTCGAGAAAAAAAGGGCTCCCATACATAAGATAGTTACAACGTATACAACCCATTCCAAGTGCTGGTATTGGAGTGTGTAACTGGAGGTGAGCAGTGAAGAGACTGTGTGTGGTGGTCATTCCATTTTGTGGACTGCCTTTTTTCACTCCAGAAGAACAAGTTGAGTCACGCAGGCATGCTCATCTCCCCACCATTCCCATCAGCACCGGCAACGGCATCCATAGACATGGCAGCCACCGTATACGTGGCCGTCAGATACCTCAACTATGACCTGCGAAAGAAAGGAGACGTTTGGATGGATGCACAACAATCGGCAAACAGCAATTCGCAAACTATACAGCCTACAGAACAGAATGGGCGAACAACGGACACATGCAGTTGGAAACGGATTGAGCATTGTCGTATAGATCCCTTCTCGAAACTACGGCCGCAGCTGCTCTAACGCAAAACTTTTTGCTCTATCAGATGTCTGTTGAAGCTGTCCAAACCTACGGCCGCAAGGTATGAAACCGTCTCGAACTAAATCAGCAACGCATCCGGCATCAGCTTAACTCGATTCGAATTAGAAAACCGCCACCGCCGTTGCTTTCTGCAAGAAGGGAAACGGTCTCATCAAGATCAACGGTTCTCCTCTTGAGCTGGTTCAGCCTGAGGTTCTTAAGCTCAAGGTCTACGAGCCAATCCTCATCCTCGGACAGGACAAATTTGCCGGAGTTGACATCCGTGTGCGTGTGAAGGGAGGAGGTAACACTTCCCAGATCTACGCCATCAGACAGGCTATTGCCAAGGCCATTGTTGCTTACTACCAGAAGTGTGAGTTGCTTTAGATGCATATGGTCATTTGGTGTATGCGTGCGTATTCACTTGTGTTTTTATTAGACGTTGACGAGGCCTCCAAGAGAGACATCAAGACCATCCTCACCAACTACGACCGTTCCCTCCTTGTTGCCGACCCACGTCGTTGCGAACCAAAGAAGTTCGGAGGAAGAGGTGCCCGTGCTCGTTTCCAAAAGTCCTACCGTTAAAGAAAGCATCATCTTTTTTTCACTGTGTTGGGTTGTTGGTGGGGGGAATGATACTTTTCCAAGTGGATTTTTACTGCATGAGGAATTGTGGCGGTGGAGTCTGGTTGTAATTGCTTACCATGGCAACAATAAAAGTCCGTTTTTCAACTTAAATATTTTGGGTGATGGACGGAGAATCCGTGTGGGAAGAGACTGTGTTGGCGATTCATCCTTTACAATTCATGTTAGTTTTCTTTGGCGTTTATTGTGGGCGTTTATTGTGAGTTGAATATATTTATGACGTCGAGTGAAATGGAATGCTTGCCTTATCTACAAAACCCCTCGGATTTAGTTGTGGCAGATAAAAAAAAAAAAAGACGCCAGAATGATGCACGCCCACAAACACCTGCGCTCAAGCGTGTCCACCCGTCTACAGACCCGTTTCAACAGCTCGACCACCAACAAATACAGTGCGCGAATTACCCAGCCAAAGGCCCAAGGAGCCAGTCAGGCCATGTGTTCGTGTCCCATCTTCTGCTGTCTTATCTTTTAAATATGCTCGAACCTGCAAACCCAAGACCAACTTTCTAATCCTCAACCCGCCTTGCTCTACTTTACTTATTAGTGCATGCCGCTGGTTTGTCGGACGTGCAACTTTCGCAACCTCAGGTTATTCTCAAAGCTTTGCCTGAACTTTGTCCACACAATCTAACGCTGCTGACGCTCTGATAAGGTTGGAATCTCGTCCGTATGGTACGAAGGAAATCCTTGCAACATGCACCTGAACAAACTGTCGGCGGTCGTCAAAGAAGGTGTCGAGAAGCGAAAGTTGGTCGGACTGCGGTTCAACACGATTGGAGTAAGGTGAAGAAGACATTTTGAAAATTTTTGGAATCTTGCCCGCAGGGCCCCCCCCCCCACTTCTTAGCTTCTGATTTGCTTAATCTGCATTTGGAACTCACATTTTTTCGACAAACTCTCATAGTGACGGAATTTCAATGGGAACCGAAGGAATGTGCTATTCGCTCCAGTCGCGTGAAATTATTGCCGACTCTATTGAAACGGTAATGCGCGCTCAGTGGTATGATGCAAACATTTCCATCCCGGGATGTGACAAGAATATGCCTGGATGTGTGATTGCAATGGGGAGAGTGAACCGACCCTCCCTGATGGTGTATGGAGGTACAATTAAGCCAGGCGTTTCTGGAATTTGTGGCAGCAACGGAGGTGAGAAAGCAAACCAAATTTTTTCTGTCGTATGTTAAACTGATTTGTCTGCGCGCCTTGCTCAGAAGCAAAATCTCTGGATGTTGTCTCCGCGTTCCAAAGCTACGGAGAGTTTCTTTCGGGTAAAATTACTGAAGAAGAGCGTCAAGATATTGTCCGCAATTCTTGTCCCGGAGGTGAGAAGTGATTTGCGAATACTATAGTTTCATCAATGTATTCAAACATGCGGAATCATTTACAGCTGGTGCTTGCGGAGGCATGTACACGGCAAATTCAATGGCCAGCGCAATTGAAGCAATGGGTCTCACGCTTCCTTACTCCTCTTCAACTCCGGCTGAGGACCCATTGAAACTTCAAGAGTGTCTGCGTGCCGGTGAAGCCATTGAAAGGCTGCTGATTGATGACATCAAGCCTTCTGATATCATGACGCGTAAAAGTTTCGAGAATGCTATGGTGATTACCATGGCTCTTGGAGGTGCGTTTGAAAAACTCCCGATTTTTGAGACGTTATCTTCTTAACATTGTGTAAATGCAGGATCCACAAATGTTGTTCTGCACCTTATCGCCATGGCGCGAACGATGGATATTCCATTGACGCTTGACGATTTCCAAACTGTTAGTGATCGTGTGCCTTTCATTGCAGACCTGAAACCAAGGTAATCTAGTGACATTCCGCTTGACAATTAAACTGACTCACCAATCCCATCTTCAGTGGAAAATACGTTATGGAAGACATCCACAAAATCGGAGGAACGCCGGCTGTCCTGAAATACCTCCTTGGTGAAGGTCTTATCCACGGTGACGTGATCACAGTCACCGGAAAGACTTTGCGCGAAAACTTGGCCACCTTGCCCGGCCTTACGCCAAACCAGCAAGTCCTCCGCCCTCTGAGCAACCCTATTAAATCCAGTGGCCATATTCAGATCCTGCGCGGCCAAGTTGCACCTGAAGGCAGTGTTGCAAAAATCACCGGGAAGGAGGGTCTTACATTCAAGGGGCCAGCAAAAGTGTTTGATGCTGAAGAGGATATGTTAAAAGCGGTGGAAGAGGGCAAGATTGTGAAGGGTGATGTGGTTGTGATTCGGTATGAAGGTCCAAAAGGTGGGCCAGGAATGCCTGAGATGCTGACGCCTACGAGTGTGATTATGGGTGCTGGACTGGGTGACTCTGTGGCTCTTTTAACTGATGGACGGTTCTCAGGCGGCAGTCACGTTGAGTGCATCTACTTTTTTATTTTGAGTCACTCTCAGTTTCACTGACCGAAAGTGAATTCTACAGGGATTTATCATTGGACACATCTCACCGGAAGCACAAGAAGGTGGCCCCATTGGCCTTTTGAAGGATGGAGATGTGATCACAATTGACGCCAACCAGCGTGTCATCAACACAAATGTTTCTGATGCAGAGATGGCCGCAAGAAAGAAGAACTGGGTGGCCCCTCCTTACAAGGCCACAAAAGGTACCTTGCTGAAATTTATCCGCAACGTGAACAGCGCGTCTTTGGGATGCACGACGGATATCTGAGAGAATGGACTTTCGGGAAAAAAAATAAAAAAAAGTCACCATTCAGTGCATGGGAAGGAAGTTTTATTTAAATGGGGTACATGAGACAGAATCAACCCACTTGCACGCATAGCAAACAATGAATGAAACGTGATCCAAAAGCCAACTCCCACATCTACAAACGGCATACACAAACGAAACAAATTTCAAGATAAAGGCATCGCATCTCCACGTCATACCCAGGCTTCAATCGCTTCCAATACTTCTGTGTGGCATTTGATTTGATTTGCAACATAGTCATTCAGGATTTCTTGCAGATCATCTCCCTGCGTACCACGCACTTTTCCATAAGACTCCTTGATGGTACTGGTGGCATAGACAAGCCGTTCTTTTGCGTCAAATTCAATTCGTTTGGCCTGTGCATGTTTCAGATAAATTAAACCTCTGTCCCCATCGACCAGTTATACAAACACAAAAACAAACACGTACCTGCTGCAAATCCTGAATTCCAATATCAGCAGCCCGCCCAATTGAAATAGAAGACGCAGCCGCAGCGCCCATCAATCCAACTGCACCACCAGTGACACTTCCACTCACGCGTTCGAGTTGCTGCGTTCTTCGCTGCGTGACTTTGCACGCGTCTTCGTATTCGTCGAGCGCAACTAGACGCGCGTCAAGGGCGACTTTCATGCATTTGAGGCTGCGCGTGTGCGAGTGGAGGCGTTGGCGCGTGTTGGCAATGTGATAGTGTGATTGGGCGTGTGTGATTGATTCGAGCGTGTGAAGGAATTTGCCAAGTTTGCGGAGTTGTCTTGAAAGGAAAACATGTAAAGAAGAGAGAAAGAGAGAGAGTAAAGAGAGAGTAACGACAGTAGTCCGAAACAAAACGAGACATACATTGCGATCGAATCCAGTTCTTCTGCGGCGTATTCGGATAGCCGTGTTTCTGCGGCGTAAATACCAGTTCCATACTCTATTGAATGAAAACACAAATCAGCAAAGACATGCGCATTTGTTGTCGCCCAAATTGCGCACCAATCTGAACTCCCGCCATTGCATCCAAATCCTTGACAATATCTTTCAAGACGGCATACACTGCCATAATATGCGCCTTCGCTTGATCAAAAAAGAGATCCACATCGTCCCGCTTTTTCGAAAATACGAGCGAGAATGCTGAAGACGAGACAGATCTGCGAGATTGCAACGAGGCTGGCTGAAAGGGATTTGGTATGTACTGGGAAATTATGAGGGATAAGCTCCTCTTTTGAAGAATCGAAAGAGAATCGAATCAAGTGTAAGCGCACCCGAAAGACAGAGGTGAAGAATGGAGCAATGTGGTCCGAGTCGTTTGCCAATGCTGGAACTGCCAGCACGGATGAAAGGAATGCCTGTGCATATCGAACGGCGGCGGAAGGGTCTGTTGCGGCGCCGTGCTTGAGTGGGGCGGAGAGACAGAAACAGAAGAGCGGATGCTGTCCAATCAAGAGCTCAATTAAAGACCTGGTATTTGCAAACGAGGATGGAGTCGCAAGAAAGAAAAGAAACGCCATAAGCAAACCTTTTCGCGAACGAGGTCAAACAGCGCATCCGTCTCCGCATGCGAGCGAGTGGCCGAGTATGAACGAGTGTCTGGGTCTCTCTCGCCGTAGCCAGACCTTCCCTCTGTGTCAGTGCCGTTGTCCGGCAGATTCACCACAGCAGTTTCGATGTGGAGTGTGTTGATATCACGTCCGAGACTGACGCGGACGGTCCAATGAGCGTTCTTCATCTCTTTCCTTTTAAGTTTATTTAAATATTTAAGTTAAAAATGTAAATGTTACAGCAAATGAACAACGGCGAGAAGGAAGAATATTAGTGGTATTTATTTCCTGTATTACTTAAATAAAGCAAATGCTCAGTCGTCCAGTTGAAGCAGCGCAGCCACGCCCCTCAGAATCCAGTGCTTCTGCGGTTTGTCAGAGGGAAGCTTGATGCAGATCACGTAGTTGGTCGAGTGTCCCGTGGTCGAGAGAACCCCCCTTCGTGCGCTAGTCTTGTACACCGGGCAGTCGTACATGCCCACAGGTTTGTACTCGGCGATTCTGCACGGCTTGAACCACATGACCGGCATTTGGTCGTACAGAACCTTGCTCAGCGACTCGCCCAGCACCGCCTTTTCTTTACTCCACCGCGCGCCTTCCAGGTACAAACCAGTAACATAGACTCCGTTTTCTGGAGACCCTGTCACGTCCCCGGCAGAGACTCCATTCATTACCTCAAACGCGACACCAAGTTCATCGATCGGAATCGAGAACTTTCGCGCATAGTTTTGCAACGCAGCAGTGATAAACGACTGAGTAAAGAAGAAGCCAGACATCCAAAACAAGCACGGGCACCCCACGTCATACCAGTTTTGGAAAAACTTGATGCGCGCAACTAAATCGGTCACATATGACCCAAGCGGTTTTAAGGACGGGTAGCTTTTACCGGCCCACATTGCAGGTACCCTGCTGATGAGGATACTCTTGCAGACATCTTCAAGCTCAGCATTCATAACTACAAGCCCACGAATGGCTTTTTGGACATTGACGAGGCTGACGAGAATGATTTGAATGAGGCGGTTGAAACGGATCATTTCTTGGATGAGGACCGTGTTCATGCTCTCGTTGTAGTTGACTGGATACTTTGCAACGGCGGCTTCGATGCTAAAGGTGCGCGGGATGCGGTTCAGAATGTCGGCGGCAACTTCAGTTACGATCTCATCGCTGCTTTTTGCACCCCCACCACCCCCGCCAGACACGCTCGATTCTTGGGTTTTGATCACCGATGCGAAAAGGTTTTTGGTGTCAGCCAGTTGTTTGGCAATGTCTCCGTTATCATGCACGCCGAATATTTCCGGACTTTGGTTCAGTGGGAGCTGCTTGATGTATTCAACATAGTCTGAGTGCTTTCCTTTGGGTGGGGCGTAGTAGACTCCTGAGGGAGAGAACTTGTAGTTCAAATCTTCGACAATGGCTGGGCAGTAGAAGATGGATAAGATGTTCATGAGAGTTCTGCGATCCCAATCGTCCGTGACACGGCCACCATAGTTACACTCTCCAGTCAGATATGAGAGGGCCTTGAAGGGGATTTCTTCGTACTCGTCCAGGAACATCAGCAGCTGCCTCATTGAAATCCGCAAATCAGACTCGTTGAACTCGTAAGGAATGTTCCAGCCGAGTGGTCCGAAATTCCTGCGCTCTTGAATAATTGCGTGGAAAGTACAAAGTCCAAACAACAGTTTTTCCCATTCTCCCGGCTTCGTACAACTTGTGAAAAACTTTTCATCCGCGATTGGGTCGCTGATATAGCTCTTTAAAAGGTTGGCCTTGACACCTTTTGGCGGCTCGTTTGTCATTTTCACACCCACTTGAAGGATCGAGCTTGGGAACTTTTCGCTCGGGTAGGATGTCAGCCAGAGTCGAAAGTCCTTGTGAACAGACCCTGTCGACATGTCATCCACAATTTTTTCAAGCGCGCCCAGCCAACTGACGGCAAGGTGACAGTTTTGAAGGACGATCCATGTTCCGCCTTTTTGAGCATCTTTGATCATGGTTGCAGCGATGGGACCCTGTCCTTGGCCGAGAGAAATGGACTGGCATTTCAGACCTCCCATGGCCTTGTCATCAGCAAACTTGAGCAATCTGAAGAGTAAAAAAATAAAAGAGGACGCGTCAGAAACTTTTCCAATATTCAAATGTATTGCACTTACTGCGCCATGGGATCAACACCGGGTGATAAAATAAAGATGAGCGGGGTTCGGTTGCTAGAGTCATCGTAACTTCCCGACAAATCAAACGTCGGAGGCTCAATAAACTTTTGACCCAGTTTCAGCTTCACAAACTCTTGAACAACTGGCACGATTCTCTCTGGCCTCAACACGCGGACCAATATCGTCTTCTCCAAATCATTCAGCTGCGAGTTCCATTTGCCCGGAATCGGAGCGCCGATTGCATCAGGGCAGTCAATGTACGGCTTCCATTCACTGGGTTTAAAATCTTCATTGAAGCCTTTGAAGGCTGGAAGATCAGAGAGCCGGCAAATTTCCGCCCAAGTCTTGTCGGCAATCACATTAGGGTCCGGGTTGGCAACAGATGAGCCCAGTCCGACGCCTCCGGTAGTCAGGAAATTGAATTCATCCACGTCGAGCTCGTTTTTGCCTCGAAGAATTGCCGTGCACAGCAAAAAGGAAAACACCAGTTTATCCTTTTCGAACAAAGACCGGCACACGTTGCAGTAGAGAGAGTAAGTGAAGTATGATTCGAGGGTTTTTAGTCTGCGCTTTACGATGCTTGACTTTGCGGATTGGACGATGGCGTTGATGAAGAGGTCTATGAACCAGTTGAGCGAGTACTGGTACATGTTCTCGATGTTGGCCAAGTCAGCAATGCAAAAGAATAGAACGGAAGAATGGCTGGCAATGGGCCGGTACGAGTCTCTAGTTTCGTCAATTTTCTTTTCCGTTTCTTCGGCGATCTTTTGCTTCTCAAACAGCTCCACGGATAGCACTTTTGAAGAGGACAGCACCTCAATCGCGGTTTCGTTCTGGAGAATGTTTCCTTCCGCCGATGACAAGATGCTCAGAATCTGATCTTCAATCTCCTTCAGTTTTTTCTTGTTGTCTGCACTCTGGAGAATAAGTTGCGTTTTTTCTTCCTCGAGTTCAGGGCGCTCCTTGGCAACGACAATTCCAAGCAACTGATCTTCTAGACCCTCGGGAGTGATCATGAAGTTGAGCACGGATACTTTGACGGAGACTTCGGGAAGATAGTGCGGATTTCTGAGTTTGGTGGTGATGTACAGTTTGAAGTTGTCATTGTACTCAATCACAGCGTCTCCAAGACGGATGCAGTTGGCTCCACCAGACTTGAACACTTGCTTTTGAAGAACTGTGTCCAAGATTGGATCAATTTCTTCTTTGATGTTTTCAAGGAGAACTGGCGCGCCGAACGTAATCGCGTTTTCCAGCACTCTGACGTAGTCTGCATCCGTGAGCTTGATAATCTGCAAGTTGTTGTCTTTTTCCATGTTCTTGACCCACTTGTTTGCTGTCAAGGAAAAAAAAAAATCGATTCATTAAAACAGTTCGTCAGCAAAACTTGTGCTGCCTACCTTGCCCTTGCGGGTCAATCATGAGAGGCCAGCGCCGAGCATTTGACACAATGATACCATTGTCGATGGAGAAGGAGTCGGACGGAAGCCCAGCAATGTTCCAGGCCCGCGTTCGGATGGGATCGCCGAGAACTTTTTGAAGCGAGAAAATATCTGAACAAGCGATTCCTTCACTTTTGCAGTGCTCGAGCCATTCGGTGGCGCACTCTGTTCGGTAAAACTTCGTGAAGGCTCCCAAGTATGCAACCACTCCAGCGGAGAGTAAAACGTCTCCGGATAAGTTGTATAGCGTGCCGTCGAGTTGGACCACGACTTCCGTCCATCGTTGCTTCTCGCCTCCAAGCCCTCCTAAAAGCTTTTGTGCACGGTCAAGCTGCTCCTCACAGCTCTTGACTTCCTTCTCAAGTCTTTCCTTCTTTGCTGATAAGGCATCCAAGGTATCATTCAAAGCGGTCAGACGATCCTGCACTGCTTGCAAAATTGCTCGCTTTTCCGCGAGACCGGCAAGAGTCACTGCCAGCTCCGCCTCAGCATGAGCCAACGCAATTTGCTTCGGAGCCACGACTTTTGCTACTTTATCGTACGATTCCATGGCCATAATCCAGTTACAAAGTCCCTCAGCTGCGGAAGACGCGTTTCGTACTTTTTCAGGCTTGAACTCGGGATTTGGCATGTACGTGGTTCGAATCTTTTTAATGACGTGTGGCGGAATGTCGTCCTTGTCGAATGTTTTGAGGGAGTCCAAGAATTTGGGATCACCGAGCATTTTCAGCGATGACTTCCAGTAGTCAAAAATCATTCGCCCGGAGCCGGAAGGGTCAGGAATCTTTTCAGGCTTAATGTCTTTCATAACGCAGACAGCCTCCATCACAAGCTTAACGCCGTCAGGAGGATTCTAGAATCCGGCGTCAGCTTACCTCTTGTTATATGGAAACCAAAGTTATAACATTTCACTCACCTTCATGGATTTCACCAAATCAATATCAGACTTTTTGAGCGTGTCCAGTGCTGTCAGCGCAGCATTCAAAAGTGGAAGAGCGGTAGCGAGATCATTCTCGCAATCAGTTTTGATGGCCGTGGATTCGTTTGCTTTTGCCGACACAATGGCTTCCTCCGCAGCAACGATACTTCGAGTTCCTTCAACCTCTACAGACTCCTTCTCAATGGTTATAAGCATTGCTGACGTTTCTTCTGATGTCTTTTTCAGTTGCGGCTGCAGATCAGACAAGTCGATTTGCATCTGCATGACTTGGTCGGCTGCAAACTGTAGTTTTTCCAATCCTCCTGTGTACCGCCGGCGAATGGCAGAGACTTCTTCAAGCTTTGACTTGAGAAGCATTTTATATGCGTTCAGCAGTTCTAGATACGAGGTTGGCGTGACGTAATTGTGCCGATTCAGGTTCAACAAGAACTTTGTCGACAGGTTGATGGCCGACTGGTGAAAGTGCCGGCACATGACAACGACCGCGTCTCGAATAGAGTCACTCAACTCCAAGTCGCTGAAAAACTGTTTTGCAACAGCTTGCAAGGCGTCTTCAGGCCAAGCATGGAACCAGTCAATTGTACAGCAGTTGACAATGGACGAAAACATTCTCATCCGGGTTCTGAACGCATCTCCAATCGGACTCATACACAGAACAATGTGCAAGTTCTTCTTGACGCGCTCCACAAAGTAGTTGTACATTGTTGCGGGGCTGCCGTCCCCCAGTTTGCCTTCTTCTTGTGCGTCATTGAGGCATTTCTCGATAATGTTCTGCTTCTCGTCCGCAGCGAAAATGTTTGGAACATCACCAGAGTTGAGCAGGTTGCTGACGTCCTCAATGAACGATTCCTCTTTGATTTGAGTGTCGGGAAAGAGGAAAACGGTCTTTTTGTTTTCAGCGCCCGCCGCAATCAGGATCTTCTTTAGGTCGTCGCGCCACTCTACTCTTCCGTAGGATTTGGATATCTCGATCTGGAACTGTTCGTAATTCATGATGAAAGCTGACAGCCGCGTTAAACTCTGACGACCACTGCCGCCGACTCCAACAAGCAGAGCATTTCCACCTGGCAGCTTCAAGATCCGGCAGATTCTCGCGACATGTTCAATCGCAAATCGGAACAATACCAGGTTCAGTTTGGTCTTTTTCACCTGGTTGTACTCTTTGAGAAACACAGAAACGACTTCCGTCATTTTGTCAAAGTCCAGCATCTCAATGTAGTCGCTGTCTTCATTCGGCTTCCTTGGGCTCAGAATATCTCCAAACACAAGCCCGCGCATGTCGTCTTCCATGAGCACTACCGAGTCATTCTCGCCAATGCCGCTGGCAATATTTTGAAACACGTCGTCAGGTTCACAGACAAAGGCCTCTTTGATCGTATCCAGCAAATGCGCAAAAAGGCCGTAGCGATCATCGTCAGAAATCATACGGTCACAGTAGACGCGGTACACTTCATGAGCCCATAATCGAATGATTTGATCCGGAGTTTGAAAAAAGCTCGGCTTTGCAAGCAGCATTCCTTGAATGACTTTTGAAAAGTCGCGCAGGTTGAACGTGTAGTGGGTTTTGGCAGGTGTGGGGAGCAAGTTGACCACCACCCATTTATACGTGTTCAGTGTCGCTTGAATGACACCTGGCGCAAGTTCTTTGATTTCTTCGGCAAACTCCATTCTTCCAAAGTGCCAGCTCAGAACAGAGTGAAAGATTCTTCCCATCGTCAAGTCGTCAAACTCGTTGATGACCACTTGATTGAAGTGCCGGGAGAATCGCGGGGTCACAACGTTTCTGCCTCCACCAGGGGGGCCCATAGCACCAATCAGTTGAATGTCGATCAACTCCAGGCGAGAAGTATCCTTTTTATCGTACCAGTTGCCATGATCTGCCCACTGCCTGAACAACTCAATCGGGGGCTGTGCGCCATACTGCTCTTTGGCTGGAACGTTCATATCGTCAATGAAGATGAGGTACTTTTTACCAACAGGCGGGCCAAAGACACCTTTCCTTCGCTTGTCCAGCTTGCTCATGACAATGTCTTGTGTTTGATTGGCGCTGGTTCTTGCCGAAAAGTTGATGAAAATGGGAATGTATTTCTGCTTGGGAAGGCCAGTCAGGAGCTTATTGGCAATGTATTTCGACTTTCCGGTTCCTGTTGGCCCGACGAGGAGATACGCTTTGCTGTGCGTCACAAGCAGCTCCATCAGGTAGTTGTATCTGGCAGTATCTTTGGTGGGAATAATAATGTCGCCAAAGTCGGCGTTCGAAGGAATCTCGGCGTGTTCGATTGTGTTGATCCAGAGCTTCCAGCAGTCAACAGTTCCAGTTTCAAACACGTAGTCGTAAACTACAGCACCTTCTTCGTCCATCGGGATCGGGAGCAACATTTGGAGAGACTTGATCATCAAATCTCGCAGAAATGCGTCAAACTTGATCTGGCTCTGTGTGTCCACGCTTCCTCCAATCGACCAAATCAACGAAAACACAAACTTGCATTCAAGTCTTCTCCGGTCATCCGGCGTCGCAGTCTGCGACTTTGCTCGGAACTCGTCCAGCAAACTGTCCAGCAACTGCACCAGCGAGTTGACGAGTCCAATGTCGGAAGTCGGCGATATTTCTTTGCAGTCGCGCTTGACAAATTGGAGACATGGTGGGACTAGCACATCAAATAGTTGGAGCACGAGTTGGATGTTGTCGGGTGTCATAAAGTCAAGGCTTTCTGTCCAAGACTTAACAATGGGTCTCCAGCCCATTCTTTCTGGCTCCAGGTAAACCATTCCGCATCGACTCACTGTGGCGGGCTTATCATACAAAAAAAAAACATGAGCCAAATGTTAAGCGTCGGCAGAAATACAACTCACGGAGGCAACGGCAAGATCCATGACCTCAAACACCAAACTCATTGTATTTGACAGCTGGATAATTTCACCACTCATAAGACATAGCTTCTTGTTGTCGTCCAGGACTGGATAGTCAACATTAGATGCTGTTGAAACAGCAAATGGTAAGTACTCACCAGTGTTCATATTTTCAACCCAGATCGCGTCCACGGGCCCGTCAAAGATGACCCATTTACGATCTGGCGAGGGAGAACTCGCAAAAGATCGGAACGATGTTGCCAGCACCCCGTCTGTCCACTCGTGTGAAATGGGGTCAAATTGTCCGTACAGCTGACCCATCGTAATTGACTTTGGATTGATGACCTTGATTTGTACTTTTTGAAATTCCGAATTATCACCCAACTCGGCGCAAAGATCTCCTAAAGCGTCTGCCAGCACACGATACGCTGCTGTTTTGCCTGAAAATGGCTCGCCCACTGCACAAAGAACGGAAGGTGAGATGAGATCAACGTGGTGGGGTTGAGAGAGAAACTACACGACATACCAAGCATGTATCCGTGTCGCACGAGCATCATTTCATACAACTGAATAATCTTTTCGACAAAGGCGGGCACCATCTGCAGTCGCAGTTTTTTGCAAGACTTTTCGATACCAGCCTCCAAAAATGTGTAATCTGGTTTCGGCAGCTTGACACCAGGAAACAAGTCCGTCGCAATACCCTTGAAGAGCGCAATGTCTTGAGAAAGAAACTTTGGAAGATTCACATCAATGATGGACCGCAGCACCAAGATTTGCTCATTCTCGTCCGGATACTTTAGCTTCAGATTACCCGCTGCAGTTAAAACACTTTTGACTGCTCTCATTCCGTAATCGTAGTGGTCTTGCGAACTGAGTTGCTCCGAACATAACCTATACGTTGCCGAAATTTTGCGTGCCAAATTCCTGGCTTCAATGAAACCGAAAGAGTACAGCGTGATTTCACCAATCAGGGTATAGTCGGGAACCATCATCGCAACGGTTCTGAATAACGCCTTCAGATTGTCTGGCAATTCACTTCGACCCTATGTCCCCTCCATCATTTAAAAAAAGTGGCAAACTGAAAAAATCCACCCGAACAAACTCACCGCATATCCAGGATTCATGGTAATGAATACCGCGCAAGTTGGGTTCAGAGTCAGTTTAGTGCCCTCAAACATGAACTCTTTCATCTTCATTCCAATTGCCCTCTGAATTGTGAGGACTTGCTGCGCAACGACCGAAAGCACTTCCAAGTCGATTCGGTTAAACTCGTCAAAACAGGCCCATGCTCCAGATGTTGAAAGTCCTTTGAAAAACTTTCCCATTGCGAGATAGTCAAGTCCGTCGGAGCAGTTGAAGACGACTGAAAGACATGAAGCATCAGATAACATGAACTGAAGAAAAGTTACCGGCATTTTCGGTACAAACCACACTGTTTTGCTAGAGCTTTAGCTAGATCCTTGGTTGTCTCAGTCTTTCCCGTTCCTAAAATCCATTCAGAATTATAATGGAGTTCACATACATCAGGTTGATCAAATTTACCAGCAGGTCCTTCTGGGGCTCCTCCCAAGTTCAAATGAAGAGCTCCAAACAGCGTTCTATAACATCTGTCCGTCAGAGGAGTGATGACCTATCATCATACATGGGTTATCAAAAGCAAAGCCGGGATGGGTTAGTTGAGTGTTCTTACCAGCCGAGGACTGTTTCCCAAGTACTCGTATCCATACACCTTTGTTGCATTAATCATTTTAACTATGACATCGGAATCTTGGAAATAGTAGCGCAGTTGGGACAGCCACGCGAAATCCATAATGTCTTTCAAACCGTCCTGAGCAAGCTGGCTGGTCACATCTCGCGCGTGCACGTCAATAACTACAAGTGCTCCTAGGGTAGTTCTCGCCATCTTGCTGAGGTTTCCTCGCACCAGGGTGATGATATCCTGCATCTCATTGTTCAACTGGACACAGAATTCGTCCAACCCCTTCTTCCCGGCAACTATCGCCTTTTCCATTCCGATTGTCCAGAAAATAGAACTAACGCAGAGGACAACTTGTCCCGGCCAATCCAGTACCCATTCATTGCGCGGTTTTGTGAAAAAGGCGTAGTAGGCTTCGGAAACGACTGATTTTACACTCTCGAGCATTCCTTTTTCAACGCCCAGTAACCAACGCTCAACAGCACCTTTTGCTTCCATGGTTGACACTTTGTGTAGAAGCGGTAGCTTTTCCTTTTCACTGGAATAGAGCGCGAGAATATCCAAGTTTTCATCAAACTCCAAGTTTGCGATTCCTTCGAAGGCTTTCTTCAGATGCGGCTGCACTCGAGTTGGGTCTTTAGTTTCCGATAATATCTCGAGCATTTCATCGTTCGACAGGAAAAAGAATCTGGGGAAGCTGATTCGCTTCATTTCCAAGTACGAATTGAGACCTTTCAGAATGATTTCGAGGTACTCGTTGTTCCGAAGCATGTCGTCCAGAAGATTGGGAATATCCGTCACGCGCAGAATGTGTCGGTCTTGAAGAACTTCAACCATGATTTTGCGCCAATTCTGGTCCACCATTTTAAATTTCCTTCCCTCTTCCGGCATTTGGTTCATGATGTCTTCCGAGCTGAAGATGGGTTCCAAGTAAAGCCACGTTGCTTGCACCTTTAGCCACTCATCCAGAATCTCCTGAGTAGTGAGCAGCTTTCTCTCCCACTCTTTGATTTCTGCTTCGAACGGTTTAATGTACGGCGAGCCACGCATGGATTGAGTTTTGACGATCTGGTCGTCTAATAGTTGCTGGGCCTCGTCCACTGATGCTAAAATATGTGTTCCAGTTTCTCGATACGCCAACAGAACAAGCTCTAACGGTTCCCATTCAATGGCCATCTTTTTCATGTTCTTTTCTAAAGTATACTCTTTAGAAGCTGACTCGCTAATTTCTTTAAATGGCGTCAAGAACTGATCCAAGTTGAGTTTCAGCATCTTCCTCAGTGAAGAACTTCCGTCAGGTTTCAATTCGATCCCACACGCGACAGACATTCGACCCCAGTGGCGGTCCCTCATTCCAGGGTTGCAAAGAACTTGGATCATGGGAACATTTAGCATAAACTCGTCGATTTTTTCTTTCACTTGTTTGGCAATGTTCTGAGGAGCGGGGGCTTGGATGAGTGTTCCTAGGACTCGGTGCATTTCTCGCTTTAGTGTGTCGACCTCAGCCTCGATTTGCTCAGCATCCAGTTCCAAGAGATTACCATCCTGAATGAATGGGCCATTTAAAAACAAGAGTATTTTTGAAATAGATCAAAACGGTGTATCTCACCATCCATCTCTTGTAGCTTTTTTGAAAGTTCACAGCGGTTGTGTACAGGGAATTATAAGGTTCTAACGCTTGCATGATACCTTTTCGCTGCGGATAAACAGTGATTGGCCATCCAAACAATTGCTCTTCCTTATTGAAAGACGCAATCGTTTCTTGCGCTGATTGAAGTTGCTTTGCCATGGCCTGCACCTTCTTGACATAAAAGGGCATCTCGTCCAGATCACCGACATCCATCAGCTCCTCAACCTGTCTTGAAACTTCGTCAAGCTCAGACTCAAATTTAACTCTCCGCTCCTTCAGTTGCGCTTCAGACTTTTCACGCGCTGCTCCCATGATATTGTTGAAGTTGTCCATGATGGGACCGATCCGAATTGGCCAAGTGAAGGTCCGGTTGTTGAGTTGGATGTGGTCCTCGCTCATGGTGGAGAAGGTTGCAATGTAGACGATCCGTTGTCTAACCTGATCCATCTCTGCAAGGAGACTTGGAAGCGTTTCGTTTTTGACTGTTTCCATATATTCCAACTGATCCGCCATTTCCTTAAAGTTTTCAGGCACTTTGAGCGCACCTTCTTCAATGACTTCATAGCGTTGGCAAATGCTGTCAAGTTATTATCATTAGCGTGCTAAGGTCGTCATTGGAACCGCTGTTGTCGGTAGGGCCTCACCTCTTCTCATGCTCAATTGTCTGGAGTACAATCTTGTGGAGGAATTTGTCGGAACAAGCCATTGCTAGTGATGCAATTTCGTAGTGAAGTTCGTCGCATAGCAGTTCCACCATGGGCAGTTCAACCCTTCGCGAGTTTCTCGTCACTTGCGCCGCAATATTGCGGTACTTTTCGATTTCCTGTCAAACCAAGTATTGAGCACAGGGTCCAGAACAATTCGAATTCAAAAGCACCTTCGTATATTCTTCAAACGAGCGCTCCATTGAAAAGAACTCTGCAATCTCTTCGAGCGACACTCCCGTGTATAAAAACTCGTACTGCTTGTACCGATTTACAACAAAGTCGTGGACAACTTTAAAGCATTCGTTCGTGTAAGTGCGAAGCTGAGAAAGCGCGGCTTTCACTATTGGCGGCTCTGGCGTTATTTTGACATACGCGTCGTGACGGATGCCGCTGATGCAGCTGGCAATGCCTTCGCTTTGCAATACCAACCCCGCTGGCGTGTTTCCGCCAGCAAAAAATGCGTCGGTGGCGCCGGGGCTGTAGATGACCGAATCGATTCGAGGCACGCTTTCGACAGTCTTGTAGCAAAAGTCGAGGCAGTCAATAACCGCCTCTCCAATATCTGCCAGCACCGGATCGTATTCGATTTTGGAATTTTCGAGGCATAGCCTCACGTAGAATCTTGGGGCATGGTTTTGCGAGGTCGGTAGTTTTAGTTGCTGATCATCTGCGGGGTCCACTTCAATAGGCGCCTCAATGGGGTAGTAGCTGAAGAGGGAAGTGTAGTCGCTGATGGAACTGATGATGACGGCCAAGATTTCATTGTAAATGAGCGCGGACGCAGATTTGAAGTAGCTTTCTGAGGGTCTTTCTGCTACTGTGCCTTTCCGCTTTGGCTTGATGAAGAAATCGGCGAAGACTCGAAGGACTTTCGTAAACCACCTGGAGGCAGAGACGTCAATGCATCGAAACTGTGACGGCGCAAGAAGTGCCTACCCTTTCAAAAGTGCCTCGCGGCATTTTTCGCTCTGCACCAGCATCATACTTCTGAACCCGCCAATTCGAAAAGACTCTTTTTGAGTGTGAATTTCGTGGATGTTTGTGAAGCGCATCAGCTGAAACTCCTCCCAAATCTCCATGACTCGCAACAGGCACGGATGAGTGACGAACAGATTTTTTTCGAGCTTACACTTTGCATCGTTGAAGGGCTTTTTCCAACCAGCTGGGAACGGGCACTTGTCTTGTTCAAAGGGAAGAACATCCTTTCTTGCGCTAATTCATATAAGTACAGAGCTGAGCAAACGAGAACGATGATTCTCAGGGTGAATATTTACTGCGTCTGTCGCCCTCCAGGTTTTCGAAGAATGTAATTCACCGCAGACACTTTCCCACTCTCGCAATATTCTCTCTGAACTTCCAACTCGAGCTCAGTCAATGTCTCCTCGTGTCGATCTCGCAGCTTTTGCGGTATACAGTTCAAAATCCTTCGCACTGTCTCGGCCTCCATTTCGCTGAAAGATTGCGCTTTGATGTTTTGATTGAAGTACGTGTAGAAGGCCTGCACAAAACGCGTTAGATTCGTGGCTACAACATCGCATCTTCAAATACCTCCAAAAATGCCTGCTCTTCAGCTTCTTTATCGATTGGGATGATTCCAGAAACTGAGCGCAACAGGTCTTGGTGCGACTGATCTGGCACAAATGCACGGTCCATGTTGTGAATGATCATTTCCGTGGCCTCATCTAGTTTTCAGAGTAAGAACATTTCGAATGAGGTGCACGCAAATAGATAAAGCTACCGTCTTCAGGCTTATTTCGATGATGTTGTTGCTCGCTTTAACAAAATAGCGTCAGTCAAGAAGGAACAGCTGACACAAGACAGGGAACTGCTTACATCAAAAAGTCCACCAACTTCTCTTTAAAAGACAAATTCGACAGCTGTGCAGCCTCGTCCTCGTCCAGAGAGTCCCCAGCATGATTTGGATTACGAGTTGGAATGGCAGCATAGGCCAAGGTTGCGGCGGGTGCTACTGCTGCTCTTTCCTGCCTTCGAAGTGCCCGTTCCCGATGCACTTGCTCCTGTGCGCTCATTTCGTCCAACCATTGATGTGACAGCATGGATTCCTTCAAAGATCTGCGGTTTTTGCACGCGTTTTTGTAGTCTGTTTTGACTTTGATTTTGGAGAGAAGAGATCCGGGAGTTTCTCGTTGAAGCGCGCGGGTCTCTTGAGATGCTTGCACCAGTTCTGTTGTGTTTTGTAAAGGAGAAAGCTGTCTGAGTACACTTGCAGAAATGGACGGTTAGGCAGCGAACCTTTGAGCGTCATTGTTTTCCGCAACAGCGACACGTTGTTGTTTGCAGAGTATGCTTTCGGATCATCTGGATTCTGAGATGTAGGTTGATGTCCGTGTCCTGGAACATTGGCCAGTGGTCGAAGGGACATTTGTTTTTTTTTTATTGTGATTTCATAAAAAAGGTGACAATTTCTGATGGGACTTCGGTATGCTGGTCTGCATGCTTGCCCCGCCTTCTGGTCAAGAATCATACAACGCTGCTTGAAGACGGCGGATGAAGGTGGCATTCGGACATGTTCGGACGCTGTCAAGTAATATCACATCGATATTCACATCTTTCTTTCTTTCTTTTTTTTTTTTTTTATTCTCAACTTTACATATAAAAATGGGATCCCGACGAAAGAAGAGAAGAACCCACATTGCCCCAAGCGCAGAGGCAATCGCAGCCGTGCCAAAGAGCTTCGTAATCCGCGCTGGCGGATCCCAGGCACACTCAGCGTCACTCTCACACCTCGTTCGCGATGTTCGTCGAGTCATGGAGCCAAACACTGCCAGTAACATCAAGGTTAGAGATTCATCACCTTGCTGAGCTTCGTTACAGCTATGCTCATCATCGAAAGCGCTTCAACAGGAGCGAAAAGGCAACAAGCTCAAAGACTTTGTGCATGTGGCGGGTATGCTCGGTGTATCCCACCTGGTCATGTTCTCAACATCGGAGAGCAACAGCGGAGCGAAATTAGGCTTGCGCATGGGTCGCATGCCACGTGGCCCCACAATGTACTTCAACGTGAAGGAGTATGTCCTTACAAAGGATGTACAGGGAGCCCAGATGAGGCCAAAGTCACCTGGATCAGATTTCAAAACGTCTCCGCTGGTGAGTGTACAACCTTTCTTGCGCCAAATGGGGGGGTTTTTTTTTGACTGTTTTCTGTTCATTTACCAGGTTGTTCTGAACAACTTCAATGATCCTGCCAAACATGTTAAACTGATGGCTACCATGTTTCAAAACATGTTCCCACCCATCAATGTTCAAACAGTTGAGTCAAATCTGATCGTGTCGAAAATTATGCGCATTTCTCAAAGTTGCTTGCATTTGTCCTCAGATGAAACTTAACGATGCCCGGCGCATTGTGCTGTTTAATCTCGACAGCGAAAAGGGAGTTATTGAAATGCGCCATTACAGCATCGGCGTGAAGCCTATTGGTCTCAGTAAGAGTGTCAAGAATTTGGTTCAAACCAACATCCCAGACTTGAACAAGTTTGAGGATGTGAGTGATTATGTACTCAGGTATGATTGGAAGCTTCTCTGCCGCGTAAATGTATACGCACGAAAGCAACCCTCTAAAACTGGAAAAAACCATAGATCGGCTTTTGCAAGCGAAAGTGACGTAGAAGATGGACCCGAATCAACAGTCACGCTCGCCCAAAAATACGTTGGCAGAGGAAACAATTCGCAGACAGCAGCGCAACGGGCGGTTAAACTGGTCGAACTCGGTCCACGATTGCAACTGAAGCTCGTTAAAATCACAGAGGGACTATGCAGCGGAGAAGTGCTGCATCATTCATACGTTCAAAAAAGTGCGGAGCAGATTGCTGAACAAAAGCAGAAGCTTGCACTGAAGGAGAAGGAAAGGGAAAAGCGGAGGGCCGAACAAGACGCAAATGTTGCCAAAAAGAAGGGTCTCAAGGAGGGAGACACTTCTGCGGCGAAAAAGCGTGTGCGCATCGAAGGCGATGATGAAGAAGAAGACGATCAAGATGACGAATCTGATGGGGATGGCGACGATGAGGCAGAGGATGAGGACCAGGAATATGAGTTCGGTGATGAGGAGGCTGAACAAGAGGACAGCGACGGTGGGGAAGGAGAAGAGGAAGGAGAAGAAGAAGAAGAAGAAGCATAGTGAAAAGAATTCAAGCCATCTACTGAAATGCTGTTGTTGTGCACAATTTGGTAAATATTTACTTTTCACCCAGAACGTAAATATGGACCTGACTCAGAGAGCCCGCCAACTCCTCCACGCGGGTATGAGCGAATCGGCACACAATTTGTGCCTAGCGTCCATTGGGCAAATCAAGTCCGGCGGCCGGAACAGCAAAGCAATGGCGGAAGCACTGTCAGTTGTTGCGGAGAGCATTGCAGCAAAGGAGCCACAACGCAGTCTTGCCGTGTTCGAACAAGCGCTGGCTCTGGACCCACGTATCTAATAACTTGTTCTGATAATGACGTTGTTTCTTTTCTGGTTCTTAATGGTCATTTCACCTGGACAGATTCTCTCTCGATTCGGACTGCTTTCGCGTCATCATGCATTTCAGCCCGCAAGGTGCGCCAAACATGAGCACGGCTTAATCACCGCCGTTTTTGCTTACATACCTACGACAGCCCGCGCGCGCCATTACTCTCCTCGAACAAACCGTGAAACAACATCCACAATCCCTCAGTCTTCTCAATCTCCTCGCAAACGCATACTCAGCGGCATCGAATACAACAGCCCCTGCAAATACGTCATCAAAGCTGCAATCAACGCTGCTGCAAATTCTTCACTTGGAGCCATTGGCCACAGAAGTCATGAAAAAACTGATTTCCTTGAAATATCCCGTTCAAAATATCATGCGGCTAGTTCCGGCAGATTGCTGTGGATGGGTGGAGCCCTTACTATTGGCGCATCAAGCATCGTTGAATTGTAATTTTAAAGGTGCGCTTTTTTTGCTAATCTTTTGACACTGGCTTCGTCGATGCTGGGAGTTTCTGTGTCCTCTGAAGCGATAAACTCATTTTGTACAGACGCGAATGCAAAGCTCACAATTCTCGCCCAAAAATTGGGTCGCGAAGATACAGACATTTTGTTGGAAATTGCAGACTGCCACTTGAACGATGGAAACTATATTCTTGCGCACTACTTGTTTGAAAAGGTTACTATTTGTGTACATCTATCAACCCCTTGCATTCTTTCACCAAAGCTTTCCCCTCGAAACAAAAAAAAAAAAATTTCAGGTCCGACAACAGGACCCATACATCATCAAACGTATGGATCGATATGCACGCATCCTTCAATCTAAAGGCAGCGCAATGCAGTTGAACCGGCTTGCAACACACTTGATTTCTCTGACTGAAGATAGACCTGAACCATGGGTGGTGATGGCGCGATACAGCGAAACAAAAGGCGATTTTGAACGTGCGATTCAACTTGTAGATAAAGCGCTTACATTAGATAAAAGGCATGGGGAATCTTATTTATTGAAAGGTTCGGGAGTTCTTTTTTTTAGGATGGATCGCTTTTCTCATCACAGGCCACCAAACAGGATCGCTGATGCTTTCTTTGCACCGACCGCAAGAAGCCATATCTTGCTTTGTTTACGCGCATCAACTCGCTCCCTCTCTGGAAAGCTACCGAGGGCTTCTCGAATCATACCTGGCTTGCAGAAGAAGCACTGAAGCGCTCGCAGTAGCCAAGGAAGCTGCAGAACGAATGCCAGGAAATGCACGTGCATTGGCGCTTATTGGATGCGCCTACAGTCATATGCCCGACCGACATGTGCAGGTGAAGAAAGTCCACTTTCTCTGAAACGTGTTTCTGAAAAAAAACTCACCCCGCAGGCCAAAGCACTTTTCACGAAAGCGCTTAAACTGGATCCGAAATGCACTGAAGCACTTTTTGCGCTCGTGTCGAGTTTAGTTGCCGAATCCAATTTATCCGCGGCAAGTGACCTTCTCGTTCGAAGTCTCGCTCACGTAAATACTCCCGTGGTACACACGCGTCTTGGAGATGTGTATACATTGATGAAACGGTATGACCTGGCAATGGAGCATTTTCACGTTGCATTGAAGATGGAGAGTGGATGTGATG
The DNA here is from genome assembly GCA_006535975.1 of Chytriomyces confervae. Lineage (NCBI taxonomy): Eukaryota > Fungi > Chytridiomycota > Chytridiomycetes > Chytridiales > Chytriomycetaceae > Chytriomyces > Chytriomyces confervae. The sequence continues at coordinate 3,439 of QEAP01000328.1, read as the reverse complement.
CTGCAAAGCGAGGTCTTGAAGCTGTGGAAAAATTAATTGAAGGAGCGAATGGGGGTGCGAAGGAGAGTCATGGAAGGGGAGGTTCGGATATTGAGGCGGATGAGAGTATGGAGGAAGAAGGATAAAATACGGGCGTAATTTTTTAACAATAGAAATAATAAAAATGGCAGTTCTTCCAGAGTCAGTTGGATTTTGAAGGATCGTTCATAACCCCCCTGGCGGATGTGAATGGGGCGCCGTTGAGGCGTTGGAGTTGTGGTTGATTTTTGAATTTTCCGTTTTTTCGACTGTGCCGTTTTTTATTGCAACGATCGACAAAACCTTCGTCACGAGAAAAGATCCTCATATTGAACATCGAATACGTAGACTCCGAGTGCGCCCTTTATTCTTTGCTCGGGTATGGTGGTCCGAATAGATGATCGTCCTTTTCCCAGACTGTTTTCACTTTTACGTCGGAATCGGTGAATGAGCTCTGGGAACCTGGCTCAACAAGAAAGTCGCTGCGGCGGTGGAACACGCCTGGAAAGTACAGCCTGGAGAAAGAGTAAGCAAACAACAGGATCGGCGGGGATCGAGCACACACAAAGCGGATATCGAGTCACCTGTGGATGGAGTCTGGCTCGCCAGCATTCAAAATACGCATATCATCGGCAATCTTTTGCTGAAACGCAAGCGACTGTGCCATTTCCTTTTCGATTTCCGCTCTTGTTGCGACATTGTCTCTGACGTAGTTGGCGAGAGGGTTTGTGCCCTTCTTTTGGGCATCAGAGAGCCATTGGAGGGTCAGGTACGCCGCAATGCCCACGCCGAGGGCCTTTGCGTGCCAGGAGGTGAAGTAAGAAGCGTTCGTGGCGGCTGTCTCGCTGCCGTCAGCGTGGTCAGGGAAAACATGTCCCGAAGGCAGTGAGCGTGGGGCTGCGGGCGAGTAGTACTCGTGAGGCCACCTGTTTTTGAAAAGACGCAAACGGTTCGAATGGGGAGAGACAAGAGACAGACGATGATTAGATGTTGGATGAGCGGGTGCGTCACGGTGAGTCATGCAGGTAGGCACTCACGAGCGCGCAATGTTGAGCCACTCCTCCTTCGTTTGCTTGTTGGCTGGGAGGGGTGTTGGTTTGCTGCTGTGGTGGCGGATGCTCTGCAGACTGCGACTGAGGCGGCGGAGATGCATTTTGTTGGCAGGTTTTTACTTCAACTGACTTTATGAGTCTCAGATCCTTTCTTTTCTTTTTGTTTTTCAACCACTTCAAATCCATGTCGACCACTGAGTTTGAAACAGCGTCGCAGTTCAGCGACCTCACCGCCACCACAACCGCCACAGCGACCATCCCTCTCGAGGGCGCTATCTTCACCTGTCTTGCGGTCAGAAGGCCCACGCCTCGCTTCATCAAGCTGAAACTGCAACTAACTTTCCACTTCTGAATCTCCCACTCTCAGTGTCATGTTGCATTCAGATCCGCAGACAACCAAAGAGATCACTATCGATCTGACTGGCACAGATACAACCTCAAGAGAAAGGTTGCTGAGTTGCCACCTGTGTCTATGGAAAACTTTGCCCTGAGACTCAGCGGTGAGTTTTCCCATTTTACTACTCTTGCGCGTGTCCTGTTGCCAGAGTATACTCACTCTTGCTTCTCCTTTCACGCATTTCAATCGAAACAATCAGCCCAAGCTGCAAAGTCCAGCGAAGACGCCGCAAAAGAGGCTTTTAATGCAACTTGCCAGACTTGCAAGTAAGTTCTTCATGCTGCGGTTGTCGAGGCGCTGTTTCTGCATTGGCGCATTGTTCTCCGTTTTGGGCGAGACGGGAAAACTGATCCAAAAAATTCCCACTTCAGAAAAACCTACTCCTCTGAAAACGGATATGCAAACCATCTTTCATCTAAAAAGCACAAGGAAGCCCAAATTGCTTGGGACAAGGCCCAAGCTGCCGGAATTCCAGCAACAAAGCCATCAAAATCGCATGACTCGGCCACTGCCACCGGAGGCGACTCAACCACAAAACAGCAGCAACCGTGGCGCATTCAGCTTGCATCCGCTACAACTGAGCAAGAACTCAATGCAATCATTGACTCGAAAATCGCTGCCTCTGTTCGTCTGAATCCATCCGTGGATTGTCTGTTTTGCGACACGCACAAGGCATCGTCTGTGCAAGAAAATGTGGACCATATGGCCAGAGTTCACTCGTTCTTTATCCCCGATTTGGAGTATTTGACCGACTTGGATGGGCTTTTGACGTATCTGGGAGAAAAGATTTCTGTCGGCAATGTGTGTATTTTCTGTAATGGAAAGGGACGATCGCTGCACTCTCTGGAAGCTGTGCGAAAGCATATGGTATTTACAATTCTTTTAACCTCTTTTCTTCCTTTATCCTCTTTTCCCTCTTCTTTTGTTTTCTAACGTGCGGCCTTCCCCATTCAAAGATTGATAAAGGTCACTGCAAGATTGAGTATGAAAACGGAGGTGAACTTGAAGTAGGCGATTTCTACGATTTCAGCAGCACATGGCAGGATGAAGACGGTGAAGATGGAAACGATGACGGCGATGTGGACTGGGAAGATATGGATGAAGATGCTGAAGATGCTATCGTTGCTCGGCGGTTTGTGATTTCTTTTCCTCTGTTTACTACACCCACTCGGTATCCTAAATTCAGAACTGTCTATTTTCTCAAACAATAGGTCCGCCAAAAAGGCTCTCATGATCAGCGAAGACGGCATGACATTAACTCTCCCATCCGGCCAAACCATTCTCAACAGAAAGGCACACGTTACACGGGTACCCAAAACCGCTCTTCCCGAATCTCTTGCAATCACCCGCGCTGTTGCAGCCAACTACGCGGCAATGGATGTCGTTGCCATTCGTAACCGCATCACCAAAATGGCAGTTGAGCGGGAAGCGCGGACACAGAACCGTGTTGTCAACCGTGGTTACCAAGACTTTAGGGCCAAGGTTGGACAGAGCGCCAACAAGAGTACAATCAACCAGCACTTTAGAAGTCAAATTGGTTTCGATTGATCTGTTTACTTGGGTTTCCCGTCATCTTTTTGCGGAACGCATAAATGTGTGTGGGAAGGGATAATTGTTTGTTATTTTTTGTTCTTTGGGGGATGAGTTCTTCATTTCGTTTCATATTTTTGTTGTGTTTGCGTCGCGTCTTTTTCTGTTTTCCTGTCCTTCAACTGGCTGTAATTTGATTGGTTAAAACAAAAGTATTAAACAGCGATCTGTGATTCAGCTCGCACTGATATGAAAAGAGGGGCGTGGTATGCACAGAAGTCTCCCGTTTAGTTGTTCTAGACACAGAATCAAACACACACAAAAGAAAATAAAAAGAAAACAAAAATAAAAACATGGCAGCCGCCAAAACTTGCATTCTCAGTGAAGAGATGTCCCTTGTTCTGCAACTCCCCACGCGCGCAATAGGAAAAAAAAAAAAAAA
>QEAP01000327.1:17785-28864 GCA_006535975.1 Chytriomyces confervae | reverse complement strand
ATGTCTGATGCTGAGAAGGCGGCAGCGGCCATGGTTCGTCACGGGTTCGAGAACTTTATGTACTGGGGCATGATGAAGGAGCGGTGGATGGACCAGTGGAAAGTGTCCAAGCACGTGTTCTGGCCAAAGAAGACAACGGACTGGACGCTGCGTTTCATTGTATGTGAGCTGTTCATCCAACCCAACGTTGTTAGCTCCATCAAAAAAGCGGGCGTCCTCAGCTACAGCACCCAAGACTGGGATAAAATCGTGGACGACTTTTACAGCCATGCAGCAGTGATTCTTGGGGACAAGCAGTACTTTTTCTCGAGCGAGCAAATGTGTATGGCAGATTACGCCGTGTTTGGGCACATTTTGAACGTGCTGGAGTTTGAAGAGATGAACCCGAAGATGGCAAAGTCCATCAAGAGACACGCCAACTTGGTTTCCTTTTCGGAGCGCGTGAAGGCGAAGCTGTATCCTGAGCTTGCAATGAGCCTGGTTGCTGGTGGTGGAGAGGAGTGAGGAGTGAGTATGGGTGGATGGATGGATGTATGTATTTTTCTGGATGAGTAGGAGTAGGAGCAGGAGCCGTTCATGGGTTGGGATGGGAGAAATAAAGACACAAAAAGGGATAAAAAAAATTAAGGAGCACCTGCAAATAAGAGTGAAGCGTGCGGGGTTGCGTATGACCAAACACAGAAACGATTCGACACGCACGCGGAAAGAGTCGCGATGGACTCGCGTGCTCCAAAGCATTCATTCCCAGCAAACACGCACGCTTGCGCGTTGGTTGACGGGGCACCCGCGTTGCTTGGCCGTCAATAAACAATTGTGCCGTTTAATCAGCCGCTAAACAAGACCAAACAACTCCCAACAAACAGCCTACAGCACCCACAGCAGCAACAGCAGCATCCTCAACACCCAAACATAGACATGGTACTGTCTCTTCCAAATGGACCCGCTCCCACTTTCGTCATCGTTGGTCTGGCATGTTTCGCAGTCATTGCAATGCTCGCGTCCATTGCGCTTGCAGTCAAATTGTATCGACAAGTCGAGTGCCCAAACACGGATCCAAGCGATCCTAAGACACAGCGCATTGCTGATGCGAGCAGCAAGCAACAACAACAACAGCAACAACAACAACAACAGCAACAACAGCAAACAAGCGATCCTCCTTCTTACAGTCTCCGGAACATCCATTGCTGCTCCACTCTTGCGAGATTGCCTGCCGTGTTTCGGGTTGCTGTTAACAAGGGGCGTGAGGCGGATGTGGATGTGGAACATGGTGCGCGTGATGTGCCAGTGAAGGAGTGATTGGACACAAGTAGCTTGAATAGAATAAACAAGTGTGTATTGGTTCTTATCAAGTGATGTCTCGCAACACAACTGCTGTGTGATCAATGCGCTCTGATCCATGCATAAGTGTGTGTGTGTGTGAATGTTGAACCTGTGTTGAAGCTGTGTTCAGTGGACAGAAATATAAGACAAAAGACACCGCCAATAACAAAACAAAAGAGGGGTGGAAGAAGAAATAAAAAATAAAAGGTTTAAATACCAGTATAATTTGGGGGGTGGAATAAATAAATAGCGTGGCTGTGCCACACGTTCGGGAGTGGTTTCTCATTGGCTGAACTCACATTTCAAAGACTCGGCCACGTCACTCCCAAAATTGCTTATAATGCCCACCCACAGCGCACACTCCACGATTCACAAACACCAAATTCAAACTTCCAAATGGCCATCGAAACATACCAAAGAACTCGTGAGCAGACTCCAGACAGCCCACGTCTGTCTCCATCCACTTCCGACACAGCATCAGCACAAGCTGCCAAGGTAGTCGTCTCACCAGCTCTCGCCGCCATTGCCGCAAAATGCCGCAACTCCTCTCAGCTATATGACGGCCTCAACTCTGAGGAGAAGGCCCGCCTGGCCATTGTCAAGGCCGTTGCAGCAAACCCGCATCAGCTTCTTGCCGAGTACTCGCTCCGCAGAGTCCTTGGCTTTGGCTCGAACGGCGTCGTGATTGCCGCAATCCATCTCAAGTCTCGCTCATCCGTCGCAATCAAGCTCATCTACAAGGAATCTGCCTCAAAATCTCCAGCTTCGGTTCCTGCTGAAGTCAACATTCTGCGCCTTTTTGCAAAATCGTCCTCGAACTTGCTCAGGCACATTGCCGATTTCCAGGACTCGAATCACTTTGTCGTCATTACAGAGTTGTTTGGGAATGACTGGCTCGCTGCCGAGTCTCTCGCTGACAGCCCTGCGTCAGGAAATCTGAAGCCATTGGTCTTCAAATCTCACTACAAAGAAGAAGTCCTTCATGAGCTGGACTTTTCCGCCGGATCAAGCGACCTGTGGGCTTGGGCATACTCGCACCGAGCACATGTCATGAAGACGGAAGGTCACTCGCTGTTGCCACTGCTCCCAGTCAAGCAAATCATCAAGCAACTCGCTTCAGCCCTTTACACAATGCACTCTGCGGGATTCTACCACGGCGATGTCAAGATTGAAAACGTGCTCATCAACTCAACTCCAACGGGTCCTGGTGTTCGTCTCGCTGACTTTGGTCACGCCAAGCACGCAAGCTTGGGTATCAAGAGCTACGGAACAATTGAAGTGTCTGCTCCCGAATTCCTACGAGACAGCCCCTTTGTGGCACCGGAACTCGACGGTCGCGCTGCTGATGTGTTTGCACTCGGAATGCTGCTGTACACGCTTCTTGATGAGCACGGTGCTCTCCCAGAATCCGTGGAAGCTGCCAAGGTTGGAAAACTGAGCTACCACTCGTTGATCATGAGAAACGGCGGGCAGTACCCCATGTCTGGATTATGCGACTTGGACGATGAAGGATGGAACTTGATCCAAGGGATGTGCCTTGTTGACCCCGACCAGCGAGTTACGATCGATGAAGTCCTTGCGCACCCATGGTTGATTGTCGACTGAAAAGTTCTGCGCACAAGTCGGACTTTTCTACCAATCGAAACCATTTTATGTGTGACATTTTCCTCCTCCCCTCTCCATCTCATGAGGGAAGCTTGCGTTCTTTGCGGCTGACATGTTTCGCATACTCTGATCGTTCGGGTCGCCACCAGTCTTCATCTCTCACGCACTTTGAACCGAAAAAGCGAAAACTCAGCCAAACAAAGGATAAAAAAAAAACAAAAGTCAGCTGGTCTTTTACATTCACCGCGACGGGACTCTATTTTCTTAGTTTTTTTTTTATATATTCACCTCTCTTCTTTTTTTAAAACAAGTTCGTGATGAACTTGAAATAAACACCCACTTCTTTGAAACTCTGTTTGGTAATCTTTATTGCCACCTTTCACAAATAAAGAACGCATACGGAAAGCCCAAGCACAAACAGCGCAAGTCCAATTCCAATGTCAGTCGCAGTTTGCCGCGGAATAAACCCAAACAAATCCTGATTCTTACCACCAGCCTTCTTTGGAATGACACGCTCCACAGTCTCCACTTTCCCTTGATACTCCCCAGTATCAATTTTCTCATCAATCCGTTTCGTCTCCACTGCAGCCTCCTCACTCCACGAAACTTCCTTCTTCCTTCCCTTCATTTTATTCTTTTCCGCCGCCGCCGCTGCAGGCGCCGCCACAACATTTTGATTCAACCCAGCATAATACCCTTCAACATACTCCCAAGCTTTCCGCCAATCATCACACGTATACATGACAACCGATGCCCCATGCGTTCCATTCACAAGCTGACCCATCCAGTTACTGCATTTGACTGCATGTCCATCGCGGCGTGCACGCTCCGTGTTCCAAAGACCCAGGAAATCTAGTACAGTGTCGTCTTGTTTTTCGCCATCGTCGTCGTTGCCGCCGCGGAGGACGAGGACTGCGTAGGATCTGTGGTTTGAAATGTGGGGGAAGAGTGCTGTGCCAAGGAACGCGTGTGCATCGGCTTGGTGTGTGAATACGAGTGTCCATGATTTGTTGAGTAGTTTTTTGGAGGTTGCAGATGCGTTTTGGGTCAGGAGGTGGAATAAGATGAGAGCTGACAAGAGTGGGTGGTCTGGGAGAATGTATTGGAACCAGGATAGGTCGTCTGCGGTTTTCTTAAAAGGATACAAGAAAAGTTGAGTCTTTTTTCGCCAGTTTTCGAAAAAATCAGAGGAAGCTTTAAACCTTCGATGCAACCTCTTTTTTGGAATCAGGTGACAAGAGGTTCATGACCCGTCGTTCGAAATCCAGATTCTCCTTGTTTGACAAAATTGGCGCAATTTCATCATCCCACGCCGCGAAATCGAGTTCTTTCAGCTTTTGCGAAAAAAACGTCTTGACATCCTGTGTGGTATTTTTCCCAGAAAATCAAGAAATCAACAAACAACGAGAGATGTTTTTGCAACAAAAAAAAAACAAACCCAAGAATTGTGTCGAAGATCCATCATCATTCCCATCATTTTTTTGGCATGATTCAAGTCCCCTTCATTTGCAGTTTTCTTATCGCCGGTTACTTTTATGGAATTCGATGGAGCCACTTTCCCCACTTCGACAGCCTCCATGTACGCTCTCTTCAATTCGGCGTCCTCTGGTGAACAATCAAGGCCAGTTTGAAATGCAGAAGCTGCTTCGGTATATTTCGATTGTTTCATCAACGCAGCCCCTAACGTTTTTCCCCTTGCGTGAGTTGAAGATGCAAACACAGGCAATGCGAAAGCGATACTACCTTTGCGATACCACCCTTTCGACCAGTCTGGTTTTAAACCGACGCATCTTTCTGCCATCTGTGAAACTGTTGTCAATGTGTTTTGTCGTCGATAGAAAAGAGAAAAGGAAGGCCCTACTTGTAACGCCATATCCAACTGTCCCATTTTCAAAAACGCCAAACTCGCATTCGAAAGAGCCGCAGTGTTTGTGGAATCCAGTGCAAGCGCTTTTTGATACAATTCGAGCGCTTTTTCGAGTTGACCGTCCTATATCTCCCCAAAGAAACACAAATGAGACAACTGATAAAAAGAGCCTCCCCCTGTTGTTTTCGCAAAGTGGGGAGAGAAAGCAAGAAATTGCACACAACCTTGAATGCCTTATTCCCTTCATCTTTTACTTTATCAGCCTCGTCCGACTTTCCAGCCTCATTCTTCATCAACTCGGTGGCCATTCGTTTGTACGCCATGAAACCTTCCTTGTCGCCCATGGCTTTGGCCGCATCGGCGGCGTACGAGGCAGCCGCGGTGCGGGTCGAGTAACAGCCCGTGTATAGTTCGACGCCGGTTTTAACGTTGGGTAGTTTGATTGCATCTTGCGCGTCTTTGAGGGCGTTGGGATATTGTTTTAGTTGGATGTCTGTATGTGTTGTTGTTTTGGTGTGTGTGTGAGAAATGTGATTGACGGAAGGATAAGAGAACGCGCCGCAGAGGAGCATGCGGTGAATGGGGTTCTTTTTTTTTTCACACAAATGTGAAAAGAGACAAGGCATTTCTCTTACAGCAAGATGCTCGAGACAGGACGGCAAGCGCCGGGTTGAACTCGCTCGGGTCTTTCGAAGCGCCCAGGTTGACAAGGACTGAGAACAGTTCGATTGCATGGGGCAAGTTCTGGTTCGCAATGGCGTTCTGGGCTTCGGCAAGAAGCATTCGCGGCGTTGTTCCTGGTGGCAGTGTGTCCATCTCTGTTTCTGTGTTCACTGATTTTCAAATTAGGTAAATATCCGTTATAAATTTAAAGTCAATATAGTGACCACAGTCTTGGACGGCGCCTGTCGATGCGTGGGTGGCATGTGACAGAGCGTGTACCAGAAATGCAGTGGCGTGCAAAGGAATAAAGGCACGGCAGACAGTGTGTTGCAATTGGTCACTGCTTCACTGCATGTGTCCCATGTCTTTCAAACTGCACGCGTCGCCCTCTCAAACAGAGGCTCTCAAACAGAGGACAAGGGCATCATGCCATCCAAGAGGCGCTGGCTGCAGAAGACAGACCCTTGCTTCAGTTTGTTGTTATCCATTTTTGCACACGTCAAAGAAATTGCGGCCTTCCAAACAAGACCAGCCAGCCACCCACTTTGCTGCTCTTGCTCAGCTGTTCTCCTCGTGCCGCGATGCAAACGGCATCCATTTCGAAGCAGACAAGCTGGCATTTCTAATTGCCGACAGCTGACAGCTGATAAATGCGTATCTCCGAATGTAAATAATGCCGTTTGTTTTGACAATTATAAATCACCATTCGTTATTTATTTTTTGAGTGACAAGGGCCCCCCAAACCAGATTTCACAACCAACGCCCCATTTTATAACCTTCGCATCAACTCCGCTCTAAATCTAAACAACAACACCTCGCAATCATGTCCACTCCACAGTCACCCCCCATCCACCCTCCACCATCCTCCAGAGTGGACTCGGGTCTCGGTGGCTCCCTGACACCGCCCCCTCTACCCCCCCGCAAGAACCGGACCAGACTCTACGAGGGACTTCCCTCAGAAACCAAAGCCCGTGTTGCCATAGTCAACGCAGCATCCTTGAACCAGTCCATCTTCCCAACTCGCTACTCGCTCAACTCGATCCTCGGCTTTGGAAGCAACGGCGTCGTTCTCTCGGCGCTCGATGTCTCCAATCCCAGCCAGTTCAAACCCGTTGCGCTCAAGATCATCTACAAGGAGTTTATCGGACACCAACCCACCTCGTCCGAGATTGAAATCTTGCTGCGTCTTCAGAGTCGAACCCTGACCTCTGACTCAACCGCTTCATCACATGGATCGAATTTGTTGGAATACGTGCAACACTTTCAAGATGTGCACCACTTTTATCTCGTGACAAACTTGGTCATGTCCAACTGGGCCGTGACTTTACAGGACTCGCAGTTGACACCGTTATCGTTCACGACGGATTCAGCGAGTTACAGCCTGCCCTTCTGGAATGGAAGCAGCGACCTGTACTCGTGGAATCTGTACCACCGGGCGCATTTGCAGGCCACCGAGGGTCACAAGTTGTTGCCGTTGATGGTTGTGAAGCACATTGTTCGGAGTATTGCCCACGCGCTTTCGAAGCTACACAATGATGGATTCTACCATGGGTGAGTCGTTTCTTTCTTTAACCCATCGCGATATACAACAAAAAAAGTGCTTACCAAGCACCGACAATTCCCAAAAAAAAAAAAAAAAACAAACAAACAGCGATGTGAAATTTGAAAACGTTCTTGTCGAATGCAACAAGGAGCAATACGAAGCACCCGCCGTGTTTCTCGCCGACTTTGGCCACGCGAAACATTTTACCCTTGGAATCAAAGAATATGGAACTTTTGAAATGTCCGCCCCAGATGTCCTCAGCGACTCACCGCTTGCATCGCAGGAACGTGATGGTCGCACTGCAGATGTCTTTGCGCTTGGGATTTTGTTGTATACCCTGCTGTCTGAGGATGGGCAGCTGCCCGATGCTGTGAAAACGCGTGTGCCGTATCTCGAGCTTGTGCGCATCTATAAGTCCTCGTTCCCATTGAAGCGGATGGAGGACATGGAGGAAGATGCGTGGGATCTGATGCAGAAAATGGTCCGAGTCGATCCGACGCAACGGGCAACGGTTGACGATATCTTGTCCCATCCATGGCTGCTTTAGCGAATGTTTTCAGCCAAGTTTTTGAATTTAGTTTTGATATCCCCCCCTTTTTGTAGTCGCCACATGTGTGTCGAAGCCGCCCGTAATAATAAAGTAACCTTGTACATATCTTGTAACTCACACTGCAGTTGAAGATATCATCATACGGCGTTGAAGCTTGGTCAAGCAACCCTCGCTTGCATGTCTCTTTGTTTAAGTGGGTGGTGTCTGAGACCCAAGTTTGTCTTGGCTTGGCAAATGCTTGGATTTTTCAGACCAACCAAAAAAGGCCCAACCACCCCTCAAAAACGTGCGCAACGAATTTCAACCGAATCAACAAAACAAAAGTATCCCGAATTCAAACTCCGTGATGCCTCCCACAAAGACACACTCCATCACCTCAAACCTCCTCACACCCACGAATTCAGCCTCGGACGCCGCAGCAGCAGCAACAGACAACAAGCCTGGCGCCACCTCGCATCCACCCACCACCACCACCACAACCACCACACATCAAGCAACAGCCACCCTCTCAAAAAACAAACGTAAACCTCTCTACGACGGCCTCAGCTGTGAAGACAAGGCCAAAATCGCGGTCATTTACTTTTCCCAAAACAACCCACACGCTCGCACGTATGAACTCAAATCGATCCTCGGCTACGGCAGCAACGGTGTCGTGATTGGGGCTGTAGATGAGTATGGGTTTGATGTAGCCGTCAAAATCATTTACAAGACGTACGCGGGTGTGAGTCTGACGAATGCTCGCGAGATTGAGGCGTTGAAGTATCTTGCGTCTCAGACAGACGATCACGCTGCTGCTGCTGCTGGTGGTGATGATGCAGTCTTGCTCAAGTTTGTGGCTGACTTTCAAGATGACTTGCATTACTATCTTGTGACGGAAAAGTTTGGGTTTGCGTGGATGGAGGATGCTGCTGGGACTTTACAGAATTTGTCGTTTATGGACGCGAAAGGGACAAAATGCTCGATTCCGTTCTCGTCTGGATGCTCTGATATGTGGGGTTGGGCGTATTTTCATCGACTGCACATGCATCGTTCTTCTGGAACAACTTTGCTGCCGCTGAACCCAGTCAAGCGAATCATGCGACACGTGGCAGTCGGTCTGCAGTTTATTCACAAACACGCTTTTTACCATGGGTGAGTCTCACCTATACACAAAAACTTATAATATGAACTCAGTGTCTAAACAAGCCCTTTTTTTGTTGCCATGCAGTGATCTGAAGCTCGAAAATATTCTCGTCGCAGACTCAAACACACCAGCAACGCAATTCATCAAAATCGCCGATTTTGGCCGCTGCCGTCCCGTGCACCATGGAATCCAAACTTACGGCACGTTTGAAGTTTCGGCGCCAGAACTCTTGCACGACTCACCTTTCGATCCAAATACACTCGACGGACGCGCTTGCGACGTGTTTGCGCTCGGCATGATGCTGTACTGCCTGCTCAGCGCACGCGGCGAGCTTCCCCCGGCATGTCGGTTGTTGAAGTCGCGAACGATTGGGTATGAGTTTTTGATGGATCGGTATGCGCACACTGGGTTTCCTGTTGGGGATGTGGATGGATTGGATGCAGAGGGAGTCGCGTTGTTGGAGGGCATGTTGCGTGTGGATGTTGCGAGGCGGTTTACTGTTGAAGAGGTGTTGGCGCATCCGTACCTGAATTGCTGACTCTTTTTTTGCAAAGCAGTTTTTGGGTGTTGGGTGTCTGTTTCAGTTCTTGGGCCTGTGTATATGTAGATATGTAGTATTTATATTAAGTATAGTAAGATTCTTGGTAAAGACGCGCCATTCGATGCAAGAAACGGCGCATAAAACCTTTTACAAAATAGAAGCAGCGCAAGAGTCGGCGCATAGACAGGAACAAGCAAAAAGACGGTCGCATGAGTCGGTTCAAATGACACAAAGAATAGCCTCTTTCAATCAATCTCCACTTCCAGCTGAAGCACTCTCAAATTTTTGCAAATCAATTTCCTCATCAAAACAACAACAATGCCTCATAGCCAACAACAGCAACAACCTCATACGCAGAACGAACCCCCCGCCTCATGCGCACTGTCCACAGAGAGCGGCCTTCTTACCTCATATGCACCGACAGCGATCAGAGAGATCACAACACACACCAAACTACACGAACCCTCCAACGAAGAGGTCCAACAACAACAGCAGCAACCACAGCACACTGCCACCACCACCGCTGCGAAATGGAACGGTCTCAACTCCGAACAGCGGGCCCGTGTCGCCGTGCTGAATGCATTCCGGTATTGTCCGAGCGCTTTCCTGGAAACCTATGTGATCCACCGAGTCATTGGTGAGTTGTTGATGATGAGTGGGAGTGTGAGAGTGAGTCTGACTCTCTTGTTTTTGCGAAAACCAAAAAAAGGCTTCGGATCAAACGGCGTAGTCCTCGCCGCTGAATCAACAGTGACGGGCGAATGCGTTGCAATCAAAGTGATTTACAAGAAGCGACAAGGACGGATAAACGACCCGCTGCCGAGCGAGATTGTGCTGCTGAAGGAACTGTGCAACGTGTCACAGTTCATTCTGCGGTATGTGGATTGCTGGCAAGATGTGAATCACTACTATATGGTGCGTTTGATAGTGTTGTTGGTGATTGTGTTTTTTTTTTTTTTGGTGTTGTTTTTTTTTTTTTGGGGTGAGTTGAACCCTTTTTTTGGCTAACCCCCCCTTTTCCAACCCCCCCCCCCCTTTTTATTTTTTTTTTTTTTTTTTTTTTTTTTTTTTTGGTGTCTGATTGTGATGTAACAGGTCACGGAGCTCTTTGGCAACAACTGGAACGATGTCTACTCTGCGAATAACTCGGAGCTGCACCCAATCATCCTGCGCAGCATGAATGACGAGATGTATGTGTTCAGCATGGCTGTCGGATGCAGCGACCTGTACAGCTGGTCGTTTGCATACCGTTGCAAGTTCTTCAACATGACTGGATACTCGATGCTGCCCATGAAGCCCATCAAGTTTATCGTGCGCCAGATCGCTGCTGCCCTGTACCACTTGCACAAGCGTGGATACTACCACGGGTGAGTTGTTGTTTTATTGAAGCGTGGTCTTTTCAAGCCCTTTTAAATTTAATAACTTTACAATTCACAGGGACATTAAACAGGAAAATATTCTTGTCCAACTGCCCGACGCGCCGCACAGCTCCGATGAACGCGCTGACGTCGACCGACCCCGCATCCGACTTGCCGACTTTGGCCATGCGCGCCTAGCCTCCCTCGGTTGCGCCCGATACGGCACGCGTGCCACTTCAGCACCCGAATTCAATCGAGCCTCGCTTTTCCACGGCGGAGAATTGGAATTGGATGGACGATGCGGCGACGTGTTTGCGCTTGGACTGATTCTGTACTCGTTGCTTGGATCCACTGGGGAATTGCCTTCTTCCGATTGCATGGAGGATGATATTCCTGATCTTGAAGAAGCGGCGTGGGAGCTTTTGGATGGCATGTGTTGCCCGGATCCCGCGAAGCGTATCAAGATTGACCAGGTTCTTGTCAACGAGTGGCTAAGCCAGTAGTTCCTT
>QEAP01000327.1:0-17766 GCA_006535975.1 Chytriomyces confervae | reverse complement strand
TTTTTTTTTTTTTTTTTATTACGTCATTCCACCTTTCATTTCTCATGGAGTGCATCATTTTATTTCTCTTTTTCTTTTTTACGGCTGTGTATATGTTGGGTTGCTGTTTACCTTAATTTGTTTTTGGAACCCTTTAGTTGGTTTTGTTTGTGTATATGCCTTCGCATTAGTACCTCATAACTTATGGCATCTGCACTTTCCCCCTCAAACAGTGACCTAGCATTGGTTTCTCATTCTCCCCTTTTTCTTTCTTCTTTCTTCTTCTGTTTTCCTTCTGGTCTCTCTCGTCACGTCGTCCGTCTCTCTCCACGCTGTCTGGCTCGCCCTTCTTTTCTTAATTCTCTCTCGCTGGACAGCTTGCATCTTCTCTTTCTCATTCAGTACACGCAATAAAAAATGATCTCATACGCAGCCGTGATTGCATAATGCACTCTAATAATGTATTTAGAGTGTGTTTTTAATTGCGACATTTACAACAAAGTCACGACAGCGTCACGAGAGAAACACGACAATTGGATACAGTCGCTGTCGCAGTCTGTCTCTCTGCTGTACCTCTCCCGCTCGAATCACACCTGACAAGTAGCTGGTGGACGGGCGGTGGGTGTTGTCGCAAGCTTTTGGGGGCAAAAGACACGGGTGGAACCTTCATGAATTTTCCATCGCAGAAACACACTCAAAAATTGCGAATAACCTCCACATCATTTTCATATATTACAAATGCCACCCGACACACTGTATAAAACCCACAAGCGCCCTTCCCTTCTCCCCCATACTACCTAGACATCACATCAAACAATGCTGGCCATGAACAACAACCCCTCAGCCACAACCACTGCTCCACTGCACTCTACCATCAAGCAGAGCCCACTCTACGACGGTCTCTCCAGCGACACGAAAGCTCGTACAGCCGTACGCAATGCCTTCACACACAGTCCCGCGAAAATGCACCGTGTCTACTCTATTGCTCGTGTGATTGGGTTTGGATCCAACGGCGTCGTGCTTGCCGCGAGAGCTGCCAACGGGACCCCAGTTGCCATCAAGATCATTTACAAGGAATTTGCTGGAAAGATGGGCGGTTCGCTTTCAGAGGTTGAAGTGCTCAAGTATCTGTCGCGTGCGGGACATTCGGCGCATTTGTTGAACATGGTGGATCATTGGGAAGACTCGCACCACAACTATATTGTGACGGAGCTTTTTGGTATGTCTGATTTTGTTTTTGACTTTATCAAACTGCGAAAGATGACTGACAAGGTATTCTTCTAGGCTCTGACTGGTCGCAAGCTTCTGATGCTCAGTTCGAAACACTGGAGCCAGTCACTTTCCGCTCTCGATTCGGCAGCAAAGTCACCGAACACAAGTTTCCATTCTCAGCTGGGTCAAGTGACTTGTGGAGCTGGCAGCACGCACACAGATCGCACATGCAGAACACAGAGGGCCACTCCCTCCTCCCCATCGAACCCGTCAAACAAATCATCAAGCAAGTCGCCATGGGTCTGCAGTCTATGCACGCAAAGGGCTTTTACCATGCCGACGTCAAGATTGAAAACATTCTTGTCCAATCCGCAAGCTCCGATGCCATGAACTCCACCTCCACAGGCGTGAAGCTGGCTGATTTTGGCCACGCACGTCATTTCAGCTATGGAATCCGTAACTATGGAACTGCTCAGTTGCAAGCACCCGAGTTTCTCAACGACAGCCCTTTTTCTTCAATGGAACTGGACGGACGCGCTGCTGATGTTTTTGCCCTTGGAATGGTTCTGTACGCCTTACTCAGCGAGAATGGATGCCTGCCATCCACTGCCCAAGCCCTCGCCATGAGTTCTACGGGTTATGAGTCTCTCATGTCCAGTAACGGCGGGTACTACCCGTTTGATGCAATCGCCGACTTGGACCATCACGACGAAGCGTGGGGCTTGTTGAATGGAATGTGCCGCATTGATCCAGCGCAGCGGTTCACAATGGATCAAGTGCTTGCGCATCCGTGGTTGTCTGACTGATTGACTTGACTTTATACAAATTGGAACGCCATCTCCCCCCCAACTCTCTCTGGGACTTGCAACTCTCTCCTGTGGAAACACGTTTTGTCGACGCAACGCATATCCGAAGACTTCAAGATTGTCCAACTCGCAGCGCAAACCGTTGAAAAAAAAAACCCCCCCACCCGAAAAAACCCATCTTAACAAAGGTGCAAAAAATATCTGGCAAGAGTTTGCTTCACAAAGTTCTGTGACTTTTCCCCTTTTCCCGTTTCTCTTTTTTTTCGATTCCCCTTTTTGACTCCCTTTAACTGTGACTGTGTAAATAAAAACACGTCTGATCTGATTTCTTATTCTTGAAAGCCGTATGACTGGTTTTATTCCCATGCCTTTCAAGCTGTTGGAAAAAAAAGAGGGGGTGATAATCACATCAACGCAATACGCGCTGCCACGTGCTTGCACAACTCCAAATCCGTCACTTCATCCGGATGATGCGCCATCTTGAAACAACTCGCATAGTACAAGTCATCGTCACAATCGGGACAACACACCACAGCGTCCTCAGAGCAAATGCAGCAAAACGCGTCATCTTTTGGAATGCGGCGTGGCTGAGAAGGACTCAGAAGGTCTTTAACTGTTGGGACTTGCGGTGGCGGGCCAAGCTCGTTTTTTGTGGATGGTTGATCCTTTGCATCTGTTGTTGCTGATGGTTTGGATTTGAGGACTTTTCCAAGAGGTTCCAGGTTCATGAATCGGCGTGAGAGGGCCGCCATATCCTGATCGGCGGCAGAGTCCGTGTCATGGGATGATGTGCCGATAGATACTCGGCGTTCCAGTGCCACCTCCTGAGCCACCTCCGACAGCAACGCGTCCACTTCGTCGTCTAGGGAAATGTCGAAATCAATAGAGTCCTCTGAATGCGTGAGGTGGTGGGTTTCATGCTGCTGCGAGTCGGTGGCTGCGGTTGGAAGAAATGCCTTTGACGGCGAAGTGAGGACAAGTTGCGTGTAATCCACGTATCCTAGTGGAGCATTCGCGTGTGGCTCTGGGGTAGTGGTGGTGGTGGTGGTGATGTTGATGCTGTTGGGGTTGGGTTTTGTGGGGGAGGCTGTTGCGACTGGTTCTGAACCTGTGAGTTGCTTGAGTCGCTCGGCCATAATAGCGAGTTCTGCTTGGCTTTCATCGGGTGGATTCAATGTTGTGTTGGATGCCTTCAAGCGTTCGAAGCGTGCGATGATATCCGCGTCTGTCATTTGTTGGTTTTTATTTTTATGCCTCGTTTTCGAAATCAAACGGCAGCATGCTGCAGCATTCTCTGAGAATATCAATGCTGAGTTTGGATGTTGGTCCGTTTCCATCTTCTGAAGCGCAAGACGACAATTGGATGCTTCAGAATCAGAATCGCTTAAAATAATCTCATATCTGGCAATAAACCACTGGCTACCAGCAAGAAAGGCTAAGCTTCATCTGAGCATTGAAACCCACTGGGACACTGCGACAAGTCAGTGAGAATTTGGTTGACCACTTGAGGCAGGGTTTAAAAATAAAAACAAATCATGTTCGAAAAGGTGTGTTCAGCAAGACCGTCTCCGCCCCATTCTAAACTCCGTTTCCTGAGCAGTCGCTGCATGATTTGATCCGCGGCATTCGCGCGAATGCGTCGCAGGAAGAGCGATTCATCCGGACTTGTCTTGATGAGATGCGAGGTGACTTATTTCTATTCTTCGCTCTCTCTCCCTTATTGGCCCACCGCCATTCCCCGCTAAACAACCACACATACATGCACACACACCCCCAGCCGAGGTCAAAAAGACAGATCTCGACGTCAAGGCCACCGCCGTTGCAAAGCTCTTTTACCTGCACATGCTTGGGTACGACATGAACTGGGCCGCCTTCCACATTATCGAAGTCATGAGCTCGCACGTGCTATGGCATAAACGAATCGGTTACATTGCCGCCGCCATCTCATTCAGACAGGACACGAATGTGCTCATGCTCTGCACAAACTTGATCAAGAAGGATTTGCAGTCCAACAACTATCTCGAGGCTGCATTGGCTCTTAACGGGCTTTGCACGATTGTGACGCCGGATTTGGGCCGTGATTTGTCGCCTGATTTGATTGCCATGATGAACCATTCGAGAGCGTATATTCGTAAAAGAGTGATTCTTTGTCTGTACAAGGTCTTTTTGAAGTATCCTGAGGCGTTGAGAGTCGCTGTCCCAAGGCTGAAAGATCGCTTGGAAGATTCGGATCCATGTAAAAACCACTTGTTTTTTTTTTATGATTTCTCGGAATTCCATGGCCACCTTAATCCTGACGCGGCTTGCATTTTTTTTCAACAGCCGTTGTTTCTGCCGCTGTGAACGTTGTTTGCGAACTTGCGCGCAAGAACCCCAAGAGTTACCTGCCGTTGGCGCCGCAACTGTTTACAATTTTGAACACGTCAACAAACAATTGGTTGCTCATCAAAATCGTGAAACTGGTAAATCACTTTAAAAAAATACTGCCCGCCCTTTTCTTATGCTCTGTTTCTGATCCACACCCTTCATAACATGTTAGTTTGGCGCGCTGTGTCCACTGGAGCCGCGGTTGATCAAAAAGCTTGTGAATCCAATCACAAACTTGATTCAAACCACCTCGGCCATGTCGTTGGCTTACGAATGCATCTTGACGGCCATTACTGGCGGCATGATTTCTGCTGAACATGACGCGAGTGCGAGTGTCGACGGTGCAAGTGCAACCTTGTCAAGCACGGACCGTCCAACCGATTCCATCCTTGCCAAAATCTGTGTTAGCAAGCTTAAAGTTTTTATTGCAGACTCGGATCAGAATTGTGAGTGCTCTTTTCTTTTCTTGAATTGATTTTTTGTTCTTTCTTTTTGATGAAGTGAATTTGTAAACAGTGAAGTACCTGGGTCTTTTCGCACTGTGCAAGTTGCTTCCACTCCGCCCGAAAGCCGTCGGAGAACACCGAGACATTATCCTAGACTGCCTCGAAGACAATGACATTTCAATCCGCATGCGCGCGCTGGAGCTCGTTTCAAGCATGGTTTCGAAAAAGAATGTAGTCGTCATTGTCGAATACCTCATCAAACAGCTTATCCCGAGCGAAGAGGACGAACATGCCAATGACATGCACCGATTTGCTTCTTCAACTTCTTCTTCTTTGCACCATCAACAGCCCACGAGCGCGAAACTCACGCTTGCCAGTGACAGCACATACGGGAATGAAGTCATTTCGCGTATTCTTGCGTTTTGTTCGAAAGACACGTATGCGCTTGTGGCGGACTTTCAATGGTACGTGGGGGCCTTGATTCGGTTTGTTAAAGTGCGCGGTGCAGTTGTTGGATTGGAAGTTGCTGGGCAGTTGATGGATGTGTGTGTGAGGGTGGAAGGTGTGCGCGATTTTGCTGTGAATGCTTTGGTGAGATGTTCAGTTTTTTTTTTTTTTTGATTTGACGAGAGGACTGATATCTTTTCTGTGCGTCATTAGACGGCGCTCATTATGGATGAGTCCTTTTTGGAGTCAACTGCGTGGGAAAAGAACAACACGGACGTTCTGTTTGCAGCTGCTTGGATTGTCGGAGAATACTCAAGGTTTGTTGTCGATACCAGTGGATGTGTACCGTGTTTGCCGCTTACCGTTTGCTCCTTTGTACGAAAAAATAGATATGTATCAAACCCGCAAGAGTTGATCCAATATCTCATCAACCCGCGCATGACGAGACTGTCAGCGACAGTTCAGTCGTCCTATGTCCAAGCTGCCCTAAAAGTATACGCAGCTTGGCTGAGTGGAAACACGAAGCAGCCACAAAATAGCGATCTGATGGTTTTGGATGAGTCTGCTTTCAAGAAACCGAGCATCAGCAAGGAAGAATTTGTGGGTGCAAACCAGTACCTATTGCAAGGCATGTCGAAACTTTCGGGAAGCATTGATTTGGAGGTTCAAGAACGGGTGCGTGCTTTGATTTCTTTTTTATGAATGTGTTCTCAATCTTTCAAACGAAATGGCTGACCCTGGTTCTTCAAAAACAGGCATCCAACGCATTCCAAATCTTGACCCTCATCAATTCACTGGAAGCACCACTCAGTTTGGACGGATGGACTGTCCCAGACGCCGCGCTTGACTTGGCCACGCTATTTGTTGGCGAGTTGAATCCTGTCAACCCGCAAGCACAGTCACTCGTTCCTGTGCCTGAAGGTTTAGATTTGGATGCTTGGATTCATGATCCTGAACCTGATGTTGCTTTGGATGAAATTTCGGAAGTCGAAGGGTATGGCGACGACGGAGAGGGTTCTCTGTTTGGTGGCGAGAAAAAGAGTGGAAAGAAGGAGAGTCGTAAGGCTGCGGCGGATCGGAAGAAGGATGATCCGTTTTACATTGGGAATGATCCAACTTCATTGGACAAGGACGACGAAGGTAAGTTATTTTATGGCAAGAGCGCTGTCGTATTGGTTTGCTCATGATATTTTCTCATCAAGCATCCAAGACCAAGACGAAAAAGACCAAGAAATCAACCAAGCCCAGAGACCTTAATTTGTTTGACTCTCCTCCAGCTCCGAGCACGGAGTACGCCATCAACCGAAATGACGAGCTGCCGAAAGGAGCTGTGGTTAAATCTCTCAAAGACAAGCTCAAATTTCTAGAAGATGAAGATACTATGGCGGTCCGAAGCGTTGACTTGAGTTCGCCGGCATCTGCTGCATCGGATACCCACCGTTTGGGATGGGAAGTGAATCGTGCCGCGTTGCTGTCTGAGCCTACGCCGCAGTTGAAGGACGTTGGTGTCGAAGTTGTGCGCAAAAAGAAGGGCGGAAGCAGCAAGAAAGACGCCGAAAGCGAAGTATCGGGAGGGAAAAAGAAAAAGAAGACCAAGAAGACGGAAGAACAGAGCGGTCGTGCTACGGCAGCTGTGTTGGACAGTCATCGGCAATACGATGAACCTGCCGTTGGGGCGAATCATGTGGACGAATTTTTTGACGTTGAGTTGAACAAGAAGCCAAGCAGAGGTGCTAGTATCCTGTCGGAGACTTCGAATGTGGCGCTTATGAGCAGTACCGTTGCCGCTGAGCCAGAGCCGTTGCCTCCTTTGCTCGCTTCAGTGTTTGAGACGATGGAGGCGGATGAGATTGCTGGGCTGTCTTCGTTCAAGTTGTGCCTTGAAAAGGAGGAGTTTTTGCTTGTAAGTTTGTCTTTCTATTCGCCATGTTTTAATTGGATAGGATGTGCTGACGATTGTTTGTTTTAGGGGTTTGATTGGACTTCGTTGGGTCGCACATCGGAGGAGGAAATTTGCCTGTCTGCTTGCCTGCTTGTGTACAATAGCTCCGAAGTTGCTTCTAGCAGTTTCACGTTTACAATTGCACCTGGATCCAATTGCAGAGTTACTTCTGTTGATGGTTCTGATTTGGTCAAGTTGGAGAGTGGACCCGTTCCTGTCGCTGGGTTCGGGAAAATGTTGCTGAAAGTTTTTCTGAAAACAAACTCGGCTCTTGAACCTGCTTCGGTTGGCGCGACTTGTATGACTGAGGTTTGTTGGTTCAAGTGCTTTTTTAGACGATTGTTGTCATTAATGTTGGGTTTTGATCATTGCAGAGTGGGGTTGACACTTTTGCACTGACGATCCCTGCCATGGCACACTTTGCGCCGGCTTGTACAATCACACCAACGGGTTTCGCCGAATGCTTGTCGAACCCAGCAAACTGCCCGCACGCGTCGTCCATCCAATTCCCAGTGCCTTCCGTTGACGACTTTTCAACGCTTGTTCACACACTTGCGAAACGCCTGCGTCTCACGATTGTCGAAGAAGTGTCGATGGCCGTGTCCGTATATGGACGTAGTATCGGCTCGAAAGGCGGTGTTGTGCATGTTGCTGGGTTGATCAAGGCGCGTTTGAAGGCTGCGAAACCTGCCAATGCCATGATGAAGGCGCTGAGTGCGAGTGCGAATGCTGCAGGTGCTGCTGGAGGCATTGTGAGCTTTGAACTTAAATGTGGGAGTGCTGCTTTGATTGACGTGTTGATTGAGGAGGTGAATGACTTTTCATCTACTCTGTAAAGAGGCGTGTGGTTTTCAATAAATGGCCGCGGGTTTCCCCGTTGGGATAGTGGACAAGAGATCATTGCGTGTGCTTTTGCATTCAAAGTGTGTCATTCCGATGGCGCAGCTGGCCGTTTATTGCGTATTTTTAAATAGTGTCAGATTATTCATCGTCAGCAAAGTTACTCGCGCAAAGTGGCGGCAACTCTTCAATCCCGCCTGGCAACATGCCATCCGACACAGCCGCACCCATGACTGAATTTGAAATAGATTGCGCCGTGCGAAAAATGGCATCAATTTCCGTCGTCTGAAGAAGTTCGTTTCGAACACGTTGAAACTCGGGGTCCGATGTAAACTGCTCATTCGCAGTCTGCGAAGCGCGATGGAAATCCACGTATTTGTTGCGTAATCGGGTGTCTTCCAAGACAGCGGCATGCGCAAGACGGCTGCTTTGGAGTCTTCTGAATACCATTTTTTGCTGGTTTACAATGTTTTCCTGTTTTTTGTTTTTGTTTTTTTTCCCGTCCCAATGGTTTTGATAAGTTCTGACGTCTTTGAGAAGCTAGCTTAAAAGTTGAACTCACTAGACGCTCGTGATCTGTGATTTCTCGATTCGTTGGATTATCCCAAATCCCAAAGCCCACAATAAGAATTGAAAAAAGAAGGCGCCTACAGACTCCAGTAGATTCGGGTGTGAAAGGGTTGAAAACTGGCCGATCGCTTTGGTTGACATTGTCAAAGTATCCATCGTGAACTGCGAGAAGGAATGCTTCAACAAATGCAACTGCCACAAGCGCAGCCAAGCTCAGCAACCGACTCTTGTTTGCATGCGATATCGCAAGTACGACAATGGCGAGGATGTATTCGGCGGCAATGGAAGGGAAGAGGAAGATTAGGTAGTCGGAGTAAGTTTGATTCGAGCACCACGAGCATTGCGTGTACGCAGTATGGCCAACGCGTTTATAAGTGAATCGGGCCTGTTTGTTTTTTAAAGACTGGAGGAGAGCCGAGTCTTTGTTCGAGAGATGAAAAATCAGATGTTCAATCATTGGTTGAAATATCAAAAAACACACACAACTCACCCTCATACACGCATGCCGCCACTCGCTGCGTCACAAGCCCAGCATGGGTGTCTGTGCTAAACCCGCATTGTGTCATTGCGTCTTGCGCCGGCTGCGATGCGAGCGCAAATGCGGCAATGACAAACACCGTCGTTGCCAGCGACTGCAATGCCAGCACTCCAAACTCGTGCGTGCCCCAGTTTGTGCGTCTGTTCGTGCGAGCTGCTTTCTTGCCGCGGCCGTTGTACCAACCGACTGCAAAGTTGATGGCGTACGGGACGGCGATATACAGAAGCAGTTTATAGTCCATGTCCCGAATATAATCAAGATTTATTTAAGTTTTGGTTTTAACAAATCTCGCTGCCATCAAAACAACGTCAATACTTAAGGTGTCTTTATTTTGGAGTAATACGTCCGTCCGATTATGCAAAGAGTCCGTTCTGTTTTTCCTACTTCGTTGCATACCGCATTCCCGCGCCGAGTCCGATCGCAAACACCGACGCCACAAGACCACCGACTACCACCTTGTTGCCGTTGGACATTCCGCTCAAGAAGCCCGTCTTCTTGGCCTTCAAATCGTCCCCATCTTTGACATAGTACATTGCGAAAAAGTCGTTCTGAATCCACAGCAGCTTGCTCAGAGCACCCAGCACTTTCCCCCGCGCGACAGGGTCCGCTTGCAGCTGTGGAAGCCCGTTCAAGGTCTCGGCAAGGAAGCCGTGCAGCCATCCAAACAGAGCGTTCACGTGCACGTATTCGACGTTGATGGTGGATTTCTTTTCGGGGGTGTTGGTGTGGATTTTGCCCACGTAGTCCAAATACTTTACGAATTTGGCGTCGTACTCGGCCGTGACGAGTTTGACGAGATACTTGGAGAGGAAGTTTTTGCGGTGCTTGATTTGCTCGTCTTCGGTGGTCATTGCAGCCAGGTTTTTGGCAATGTGGCCGTGGAAGCCTTCGCCTCGCTCGAGAAAGACTTGCTAAGAGGGAAAGAAACGTTAGGTACATGGTGAAGCAGAAGGAAAACAAGTTGTTGGTACCTTTGTAATGTCGAATGAAAACAGCCGGTCGTAGACAGCGTCAGCAATGACTGGCACGAGAGGTGCAATCAACGGGGCGGCATCCTTCAGTGCCTTAATGTCTGTGTCGTCGAAGCCGACAAAGTCCGACACGTACTGGTAGCGGTACATGATGTCGGTGTAGAGACGGTCGCGGTCGACGTTCTTGATTGGAGTTCTTGGGGCCATGTTTGTTGTTGTTGTTGTTTAACTGGTAGTTTGTTGGTTTGGTAGTTTGACGCTTTCTGGAACCGCTTTATACGTGTGCTGTGAGTCAGATCCCGCCCGACAGATTTTTTAATTTTTTCAGTGAAGGGGTATGACTCACTCTTGGTATCAATCGACCACCAACCAGTGCCAAGAAAGTTGCGTTCTTTGACGAGACACAGAAGTCGAATCCCTTTCGAATCCTCGCTGGATGGATGCATGAGCAAGATTGCTGACACTTGAGCATGTGGTCGACTTGCGTTCATTGCATTCATCCCACGGATGGCAACGTGCGTGGGAGCTGGGCAACAGCAACGCGGATTCTGTCCTTCACGCCAATACCGCCCTGGCAATGACGATTTCGTGACTGCGGCTGCGGGGATTGTGTGCCAGTTCATGGCTCGCGAGCCGGTTTACTGTCGTTTGCAAAAGAGAAGTAAGGCTAAGGTGCCAGCATGTCGAATGCAGAAAAGAGACTCTCACGTGGATGAGTCTCTGATCTGAATTTTGTTTTTCGTCTCCGTTCCCTCTTCTTGCGTCTTCATTGCCACTCGCAGCAGTTGCTGTATTTCCAAAACAGCATCTGCAAGTGCAAATATGAATGAGCCGTGTCTTTCTGCTGCAGAAGTTTTAGCGCACAAAATGTATCAGCCTTCGTTTTTTTGTGCACTCAAACTCGGAAGCAAACAACGCAAGCTTGGAATCGCGAAGGGCAGTGTAGGCATTGGCCTTTCAGTGTAGGCATTGTTATCTGTGGAGACTGGAACAGAAGGTCATGCTTGGCATCGGACCTGTTTTGAATGCGAGATTGAGTGCAGCGTCACAGTCACGCAAATGGAGATTATAGTTACAAACATTGGTCAAGCCATCACGGGTTGAGTGGCGTATTTGGGAACGCGCGAGATAAGAGAGAGACAGCCACTTAAGCAACCCGGGTTCGAATCCCAATAAGGATGAAGCCGGGGAGCGGACGAGCCGATATGAGACATGGGAGTGGGAGGGGAGGCTCAGACCAAAAAAACGTTTTCGGCATACAGATGTCATCAGCTTTTTTATCATCATTGCCCGGAGAGAAGCCCACTACGCAAGACCACTTGGCCAGGCGTGCGGACGAGTCCTGCTCATGGAGAATCAAGCCACTCGACCACGAACGAGCGCAGGAGTGGAGCGTCATTCTCCTTCTTGTGAGTTTATG
This sequence comes from Chytriomyces confervae, assembly GCA_006535975.1. Taxonomy (NCBI): domain Eukaryota; kingdom Fungi; phylum Chytridiomycota; class Chytridiomycetes; order Chytridiales; family Chytriomycetaceae; genus Chytriomyces; species Chytriomyces confervae. The sequence goes on along the minus strand of QEAP01000327.1, from coordinate 6,228 downwards.
AAACTGCTTTTTGATGGGGCGCGTCGCTGTTTATGTACCTTTATTTCGTTTTTTGAGCCGCTAAGCTTCGTGAAAATTTTCAAATTGGATTTGGAGAGCCCTGGCCCGGATCTTGGTAACATTGAAGGTGCTTGGCTTTCACATGGGCTCTTGCGAGGGCACGCTGCGATTGGAGGGAGGGCCTGAGATGGCGGAGAGGGAGGGAGTGACTGAGAGGCAGAGATGGAGGGAGAGACGGGACATCTGGTTGCTGAAGTGTGCCAAGAGTCGGAATGCGTTGCACAAGAAGAGCGCGTGCTTGGACAGCAAACACAGGCGGCATTTGGTGATAAGATCTGATTCATTTTGCACGTGGCTCAAGCAGCGACACCCAGCAAAGCATGCCAACAAGTGTGAAGGCGACAGCAGAAAACTGGCCGCGTTTGCAGCGGCTCGTGCCATTGACCACATCAGAATGACGCGGATTTATTTCTTTTTTCGAAAGTCAATGTTCTCGGACATCCATTCGGACATTGCACCGTTCGTTATACGCGTGGTACCGCTGGATAATTCTAAACTTGGGCTGCACCCAACGTACTTATCATGTTGAAAGGGTCCTTGTTTTGAAAGAGTTTGATTAGCCTGTAAACTTATTATAAAATCAGAAACGAAAATGAAGCTTTTGCAACTGCCTGTCTGGATCGGACACAGCTCTGCGTGGAAACTCCGAAAGCATGCCGATGACCTTCTTGTCGACTAAATTTCCTAGCGAATGACCAGCTTCGTCGCGAGGGCTCTTTGTCGCATCCCACTCGTCAAGCAATCCACTCGCACTGCCCACGTAGAGTTCAGAGGGCCGGCAACAGTTTCACAATAGCCATCATGCAGAAGAGTTCTTCCTCAGGTACACAGCCCGTCGCAACGATGCCGCCACTTCCTGATGGATGCAGTCTTATTTTTTTTGCGCGTGTATTGGGCATTGGCAAGCAGCGTGATTTAAATCTACTGGGACATCCGAGTGCAAAGTGAGTCACCTTTTGAATGATTTGCGACGAGTTTTTGCTGTTTTTGGCTGTTGCAAACTGACTCATAGCCCCAGCAGGTTCCAGGTTGCGAAATCCTACCTTTGTACGCGCGCAAAAACAAGGGCGCCAGGGTTCGAGCACTGTCAATGAGAAGAAGGTGACCTGGTTTGAATTCCGTCTCTTCTTCCAGATGAGTTTACTTCCGCTTCCATTGTTGTTTTCTTGCAACGGAAGCCGGCAAGAAGGGCGACGATGGATTCTTTGAATTTATGGATGCAATGTGGGAGAATGAATCAATGGCCGCAAACTGTTCGTTGCGGGCCTTGCGAGAAATTCGGGTCATTGGTCGTTGGCATGCCAATCAATTCAAGTTTGAGTGCTATTGAAGTTGGGGCAACTGCCTCCAACACGATCTTGTTTTCCCAACATACAATCAGATCAATAAACGCGTATTTATTCAACGAAAAGGCACATCTGAATATACTCGCAATGAAGTCAGTCAAGCACCTATGAACTCTCTCTCGTGGCAAAGTACAAGTAATGTTTGGACGTGAACATGGTTTTATTCCGAAGGCTTTTCCAATATTAATCCACCCAACAGCAACCTCCCATTCAGAATCCACCCATTCGTTTCCATTGATGCTTGATGCGTACCGCAGCGGTCCCATTCAGTTTGTTTTGTTTGGACTTGTTGTTGGTCCGTTCATGCTGCTTGCGTAGGTTTGGTGTTTGTGTTGTGCTTTCTGTTGCAAGTGACCCCGGCGGATGATGTTGCTTGTTGCGTTTAACGCGTTGTTTATGAGAGAGAGGTGGTCATGCATGATGGAGTGGTCCCTGAACGGGCAAACAGGAAGGGGACATTTCATCATTTGGGTACCACTTTTTAAGGACGTGCTGCATCAGACACGCTTGCCACTCCACGGACGGGATTGCGGAGGGCAAAAAGTGGGGAAAACCGGGGATCGCGGCATGATTCAAGAATCAGCGGCAGGGGGGAAGACTCCTCATCAGAGATGATCGAGCCGATAAAATATATGGCAGCCGCAGCGAAGCAGCCTCCATTGGAAGTTATGTGTATAAGCTTGTGGGGTTGAGTTTTGGTGGATGATTGTGAGAGGGGATGGCCTGCTTTTATGCGTTTTTTGTTTGGGATTGTCCGGCCCGTCCTTAACGCACCAATCAGAAAGCGCGAGGCAACTGCGCACGGCCTTGTGGCGGCTGTGGTGGAGGTAGGACGCTGAGACTTACACGCGAGGTTGGTGATGGGTCCCTCTCTCGATGCCCGTCGAGAGCCACGCGTGACACGTCGCTGCGCTGCATGCGAGAAGGTGCAAGCATTTGGACGCGAGAGTCACGTGACTTTCTTGGCTGTTAAAATTTAAAGTGTGGGGTATATTTTATATTTCGCCGTCCAATTTATATTTAAGCTTATTTTAAGTAAATTTAGAGGGCCGAACGCACCCACAATACCACCACCATCGGGATGCTTTCAAATACTCCCATAAAAAATTTATATTTATCCTTAGATAAAGCAAAAACTTTGGGGACAGACAACACATCCACAATTCCTCCTGAAACTCTTTGAATAAATCCCACACGGCACAGAAAAACCCCAAGAAGGGTGTCACAGTTGTCCATGTACGCGCACACCATTCTGGGAATCCTGGAATGGAGTTTCGCGCTTGCTCTGACCTCAAATTTGGATGAGCTTGGGTATGGGCTGAATAACCCAGTCAGGCAATTCCAGGTTTCTCAGATACTGCGACTTTGCAGCAACTCCCATGGGTCTGATTAGACAAATCATTGGCATTTTAAGCGTAATCTGGCTTTGTCATTGTGCACAAATTGTATCAGCGTTCTTTTTTCATGCACGCATTTTATTGGAATCACTCACTTGTAATTTCAGATGTAAATGAAGTTGACAAGCGCGTCGAATCTGCGTTTGAATGCAAGATTTGAGCGCAGCGTCACAGTCACACAATTGGAGATTATGGTTACAAACATTGGTCAAGCCATCACGGGTTGAGTGGCGCAATTGGGAACGCGTGGGAAGAGAGAGAGAAACAGCCACAAAGACAACCTGGGTTCGAATCCCAAAATGGCTGAAGCCGGGGAGCGGACGAGCCGATTTGAGAGATGGGAGTGGGAGGGGAGGCTCAAACGGAGGACTTTTTTGGTCATTCAAATGAAGTCCCAAAAGTGTTTGTCATGATGGCCCCGGAGTGACTTCTGGTCTGGCAATCATGGGCAATTGCTTCTTTTGAAATGGATTCTTGCCAGGAATGTGTGAGTGGGGTTCTTTATTCAATTAGGTAAGCCTGGAGCACTTCAGGGAGCAGCCGGTCAAACTCATCCCTGCGCCTGTTTGTTTCCACAACGTCCTTCATTAACGCGTCAACGACTGAACGCGTTGTTGTTTGCTTATTAAGTATTCATCTTGAATATCCATATCCACAAAAAGCTCAAACTCACATGAACTTGCTGCCATCTTCTCGCTCGCTGATGCACCCGCTTCGAGAGGCTCATCGCACGCTTCTGCAGAAGCTAGTTTTGATGCAGGATCACCATCGCCCTGACTTCCAATGCGAAGAGAGCCTACGTTTTGCCACAAGTTTAACTGTTCGGTCAGGCAAGATTCAAATGCATTTCAACAAGTTAACAAATTTACCAAATCGATGCAGTGCTTCTTGGACCATTTCTGGTGTCACAGCGACTCCGTTCAGAGTCTTGACAACATTTTGGTTTGAGAAACGCGTTAGCCGGAACAGCGCGTAATGGAAAAAGAATGGCGACACGGTGATTGCGTTGCTTTCAATTACGATTGAGAATGGGCGTGGCAGGCATAGTGCAGAGAGTGCGTCCATCTGAAAGGAGTTGATGCTGGTGAGTTTAAACACAAAGTACAGTTATATATATCAACAGAAAACCAACCTTTTTAAGCGAGTTGATGTTGTTGTTTGAAAAGGAAATGAGCTCCACGTCAGTCCCGCGTTTCAGGCGAGAAAAAGGACCGGCAAGTTTGCCCATGTCAATATATTGATACGAGAGGGAAGTGACTGTGGACAGGTCCGCTTTTTCCCCCAACGCCAACGAGTCTACGCCATACCTGTAAACGACGGTTATCTTTGAATCATAGAAGTAATAGGGACCTTACATGAACATTTGCCCGCTGTCGGTGAACATGAGTCCGCCGGCCCCTTTTTCATCTGATGGAAGCCAGAATCATGCGAATAAGCGAGTGAGTAGCTGAATCCACTTAACAGCGAAGCATACCAACACGCGGTCCCATTCCCTTTCTCGTTGAAGTTCTCTTGTCCTTGTCGCTATCATCCTTATCACCCACACAAACATAATCCTCAAATCCACGAAACTTTCGCCTCTCAGCCTCCATTTCGCGTTCCCAGCGACCTTGAATATTTTCAATCGCCTTTTTTCTTTCCTCCGCAAGCGTCAAAACTCGCTCGTTTTCTTTCCGCCGCTCAGTCTCGCGTTTCGCAATGCGAGTGGCTGTACGCTTTTCCTCCTCGCTGATTCGTTTGCCGTCCAAGTATTTCAACGATTTGATTCTGTTTGCGAGGATGAGTCGGTAGTATTGGTCTGTTGTGATTGGGTTCTGCTCCATGCTCAGTTCAAGGAGGGATGGGGAAAGGAGCAGATCCACCATGTTCTCGAACGCCGAGAGGTGGTTATGGGAGAGTATCAGCCGCTTCAAGTGAGTTAAGGTTTGTACCCCGGCGACTTTTGTAATCTATGCTTTGCTTTGTTGCATTCAGTATTTTTCTAAAGTTGTTTTGTTTTTTGCATACCTGGTTTCGCTTGAGATTGAGTTCGGCCAACGATGCTGACGGGAGCCGTTCCATGCACGAAATGGTGTTGTCTTCCAAGTTGAGAACGCGTAAATGGGCCAAGTGGCTCAGGTTTTCTGGAAGGATTGCATTTTAGTTGGCTTTTGGCAATTTTCCGAGTGCGAGCACCGAACCAATCTTTGATATTTGATTCGAGTGAATGTCGAGTACATCCAATTTGAGGAGCTTATCCAACCCTTGGATCCGTTGAATCTTGTTGCGGCCCAGCTGCGAGAAAGCGTGTCAGCATAGAAACTACTACAACTAGAGATTATATGACGCACCATTAAAACACGCAGATTCGCCAGCCGATCCAAGCCTTCCAATTTGTGGATGCTATTGTTGTAAAAGTCCAGAAAGACCAAGTTTGTGAGGTTGTCCAAGCTTTCGATGCGTGCGATAAAATTGGACTGGTAATTGAGCAAGCGGAGGCGGTCTTCGTTGGGAAGGTAAATGCAGTTGCGAAGATCTTTGCGGTTTAAATTGACACGTTCTGGGTTCAACTCTCGCTCTTCATCGCTTCTCTGGGCAAACACAGCAACAATGGTTGGAAGACTGAGTGTATACAATACATTTAATGGCGGCCAAGATACCTGATGAAGGCAGTCATCCTTATTCAATGCATGAATTGGAGCTTCGATTACCACGCCCGAGTCTTGCTTTGTTTTGACAAGGTCTGCACTGCGAGAACGCGACGCTGACGATTGAGTCCCTCGAATTCCTTCTGGCGGAGCGAACCCCATCCACGCCTGTCGCTGTGTTGCTGCGAGTGCTGCGGATGCCGTTGATTGCGATGCGGACGAAACGCGTGAGTTTGTCTTTCGCATTTACTTTGAATATAATTTTCTGTTTTATTCAACGCATTCACCGCAACAAAGATGAAGACACCCCGCCTACTTTCATGCCTGTGCTTGTTGGCGTGGCATTGGCAGACAAGGTGCCAGGTATTGAGGATGGGAGGGAAGATGAAGCCGCGGATGCGCCATCAGGCAGTGACCCCGTCAGTGCAACGCGAACACTCAAATTACTGTTTATATTAAGATTGCTAATCATGTCAGCTTTCCGAGTTTTGTTTGTCTGCAGATTTTTGATGATTTGCAGCGTCGCGTCCAAATCCCACTCCGAGTCTTCCTTCGCTTTATCCGCTGATGCCATAGGTAAGCCCGGCTTGGCAGGCTCAGAGACAGTTAAAAACACTTTTGCTCTCAATTGACGCACAGCCTTCGCCTGTGCTGGAGAATACAAACTGAGCCAGTCAAGCACTTCTTGCGGGACGCCCATGTCCGTGAATATTTGCGGCCATCCGCAGACCCCGAGGTGTGCAACTGCAAGCCGCATGTAGTTTGAAAATGAATTCGCCAGATAGTACCACTGCAGCG
>QEAP01000326.1:0-28909 GCA_006535975.1 Chytriomyces confervae | reverse complement strand
TTCAATGACACGGCGCCGTTTGATGAGATTCCGTAGTTTGGGACTATTAAAAACGCCGTCAGTATGTCTCTATTTATGTACCTTTTTATGTAACTACCAAGTACAACACATATACAAACACAATAGAATGAATACCGCCAAGAACTGTAAAGAAACAAATGGAAGAAACAACGTCTTCCCCTTCAATTGAAGTGTCCCACCCGTGGCAAGAAATGATGAACCTCTCTCTGAGGCTTCACGATGGGAGACTCAATGCTCGACACACTGCTCAGTCTCTCTGGCAGCTTTCTTTCCATAACCGATGAGTAATCAAATGCGATAGTCTCCTCCTTCCTCCGATACGGCCCTCGTCTCCGCTGTCCGTGCCGCATCTTTCTCGGCGCATCTTCGCACGAATCTTCCATCCCAGTTTGCACGCATCGCAAACACGGTCGAACATCTTCGCATTTCTTGTTGCTGCGTTTACAGTGCACACATGCGTTGCGACATTGCTTCCCGCGTCTGGTGCTGCGTCGTTCTGTGCCCGCAGATTGCATTGCTGCGGCTGATGTGACTGAAGATGAGGAGGATTGGGCGGGCGATGTTTCGGACGTTTCGAGTTTAACTGGATTTGCGAGGTTAAGAGGCAACTGCTTTTTCGGACGGATTGGTTCTGAGATGTTGTATGGGGACGGTGTGGGGCTGGATTGAGGGATGGGATTCAAACTAGAATGGAATGATTGTTGGTGGGATTGAGGTTGTGCCGTTGGAGTAATGTTTGTGAATCCATTTAAGTTTACTTCTGCTGCTGCTGCTGCTGCAGTAGAATTAAGCAGGGTGTATGTAGAAATATGTTTCAACACTTCTGATGGTGAAATCGGAATCATTTGCTTTGGCGAAGAAGACATGCACTTTCCCTCCAATAAAGAGCACCTAACCAAGGAATCGTTGCTCGCTGGAGCAAGATCCACCACTGGATGCTGAGGAGCATATAGCATGACTTGATCCGTATGGAACGGGCTCATGTTTTGCAGGATCGGGAGAGTCTTGAACCTTGCGGCTGGAGTTGTTCCACGCGTGGGCATGGGTGTTGGGAAAGGGAGTCCGGCTTGTTTGACAGCTATTGAAGCATCCGTCTCTTCCAAATTTGACTGCACATCCTTCGGTAATGGGTCCAGTTGGTTCTGCAGGTCAGCGTCAGGGTCCGAAATGTCGTTCACAAAGTATTCAAAAATGTCCGGCTCCGGAATTTCTCTCATTTCTTGAAAACTTGAAATCAAGTCATTCATTTGCTCCAGAGTGAGTCCGAATTCGTTCACTTTGTTGTAATTGATGGGTTGGATGTGGCCTGGTTTATGGCTGAAGAAGTGCGATTCTGTTCGTGCGCTTGTTTCGTGCGTTTTTGGACAGTTGCGCGCATTCAACGACGGGAGGAGTATGTGTGGGTCGGCTACGATGGCATGTGACTCGGGTTGTTTTAAGACGTAAGGCGGTCCTGTGCACACTGTCGCTGTGGCATCTGATGGGTTTGCGTGACGCTGAAAAAAGAACCAACTCAGCAAGCAGCCATTGCAAACAAATACAGATGAAACACACCTGAACAAGCGATGCAGCCCCTTCTGACAACTGTTTCTGCTCTTTCAAACAAGAGGGAAAGCAGTTCATTCCGAGCATGTCCTTGGAGTCCATCAATCTCGCGTCCATTTGCGCCTAAGCCAAACGCCACAATTGCTGCAAAAAAGAAACGCGAGAGTGTGTTTTGAGAACTGCGAACGCGTTCGACGGATTCTTTCGATTTTTGGTTTTTGATTTCGGCGGGTCAAAAAAGAATGAGACCCCACACACAAACAACGGCAACACAGGTACACTCCAGCCACCGCCAAGTCATTCTATTTTATTTGCATCCAGTGACTCGACACTTGCCGAATCGACATCAGTAGTTGCACGCTCGTTTATCTGCAAATCCTCATCCGTCACAGGTGTTCCATCCAGCCCATACCGCATCCAAACCTTTGGCATATTCGAGGGTGAATCTACAAGTTTTCGAATTTCGTCCGTCACGTCTTCATCTTTCATGAGCGAATCCGGAAACGGGTCAGGCGCTTCCTGGAAAAAAAAAGGGACAGATATGAGTTGGGAGAACGGGTTGAAGGGGAATTTGAAAGAAGAATAGTACAAATAAGAGATCACCCTCATGCGGTAACGGCATGAAGAGAGATTTGGCGTGTAGCATGGTTCGAGGAGAGTCTGTGCTAAAAGGGCGTTCATACAAAACATCCCCAACTATCGGATGCCCAATGTGCGCCATGTGGACACGCTGAGGAGAACAAGAGTAGGTCAGAGATAAAATGTACGTGTATTTTCAAGTCAAGTTCATACCAACTGATGTCGCCTGCCTGACTCTGGTTTCAGCTCCAGCAAGGAAACTTTCTTGATTCGACCTGAACCCGCAAATTTCATGTATCCTCTCTTGACTACAGTCACGTGAGTTTTGGCTTCCCTCCCTGGATTGCTCTCCGAACTTCTGCGTCATCAGCAAAATCGATTGATGCAGGTAAAAATTGGACAGATAAATACCCCACACACATCCGCTTCCTCTCGTCAAACAGCATATCTGCAATCGGGCTATTGATGAAAAAGTCTGACGCGAGTACAAATCCCGCGACAATGGCCGAATACGTTTTTCTGGTCTTTCGCTGCTGGAACAGGGAGCCTGCATGACGTGTGGCTGATCGCGTGACGCCCCAGACATGAACGCCACTGAAGAGACAATATTACAATATAAAAGGGTTTGTCAGAGAGTGACGTTCTGTTTGCACAATAAAGACTATCAAGATATCACGTCACCTTGTTACATGATCCAACTGATGAACAAGACGCAGCGGTGCATGCTGCGGGAAGGCTGCATCAAGAAGGCTCTGCAGGGTTGGTGACTGCGATGCGTCTCCGTCGATGCGCACGTCGAACGGCTTGTCCACCACAACAAATGCATCAGGATTGTAGTATAGAATCGGGATGCTGAATTTGCGCTTGTATCGGGCGTCCTCTCCTTGGACGGGTGCTGGGAGATGTGTCGCCATTTTCGGACCCTTTTTATTTATGGTTGGTTCATCTGACTCCAAGTAAAAATAAAGTGGTTGCGGCCAAGCATGCGCTAATACTCTTTGTTGGAAATGGAGCAAGCGTCTTCCTCCAAATCGGACATGTTCCAAGACTGCTTCGAACCGCCCAAAGTGTCTGTCGAGGCATTCGGCCGCACCGCCTCTTCTGTCAACCACAGGAACTCACCCACGTCCAAGCGCACGTTTCTCATGTCAGATCCATGCGCGAGGCTGTGGGACAAACTGGACGCATTGCACAACTTGAAATCGATCGACGCGGCGTTTGACCAACTCGAATGTGAGCCGTATGCAGACGCTGTGGTGCAAGCGTATTTCTCCATGTTCGACTCGGATTCGGATTCGGGATCTGAGGTGGATGAACAAGAAGTTGGAAATTATCCAATATCAACCAACTTGACTGCGCTAACTCCGTCTGTGCATCCCACGCCCGCTCTGAGTGACTTTGTGACGTCGTGCAGCATGTCCGAAATCGGACGCGGTGCTGTGAACGAATTGTCGCGTTCCATCAAATCGGCGCAACTGCAAAAGCCCCTTTTTCCGAACCAAACAAGCAAATGGATCAAACATTCAAAAAAACCACACATGCCCAAAAAAAGAAATTGCCCATTGTTTGGCTTCAGGAAAGCTCACTCGGAATCGAAACTCGCCGCGGGAACTCGATCAGCAAAAGTCGTTTGGGATATGGTCTTGCTCTACAAAATTGACGATATCCCCAAATGGGCAGTCACAAAGAACGCATCCTCCCTCAGGCATCATCACAGCGTCTTGCTGTACGAACAAAACGTCGACCATAAAGAGTTTACGGGATTGGTCGAAATTAAGCGTCGCATGGATGAACGCGAAAAACTGATTGATCGAATCGTGAATGAATGCGGAGCCATCATTCTTGCTCAAGAGGGAAAGCGCAAAGGAGACAGGTGATATGATACTATTGAAAATAGTGGCGTGTGTATTGAACCAGTTGCACGAAGGATTTTGAAACTGCTGTTTCCATTCGAGTCCCTGATGCAAGAAGCTGAAATTATTGAACTGCGAAAGACGTTGAGGGTATGAATACTTATGCGCTTTATTTTTGCATGTTTATTCACACCAAGAACATGGAATGCATGAATCCCATACAGTGCGGTATAGTGCGCCTGAATACTGGTCGCTTTGCGTCCGATGAGCGAGAAACAGCTGACTATCTCGCCATGCTGGAGAGCGACCGCTTCTTTGGCCCGTTACCACAAAATGCACCGCCACCCCAAATCAACACTGCATTCACACGAACGCATTTCACATCTCAAGAACCAGAATCTCCGCAATCGCCACCGCACGCGTTTCCTCTCAAATCCAGCATTGCCGCCACATTTCCTTACCTCTCTTACAAAGCATTTTCCTCTGTGCAATCGTTTTGGACGCTTTTTTATCCGCCTTTTGTCGACGAGAATCGGCATAGCGATCATTTTCGGGTCAAGTTTTTGGCTGATTTCGACGGTGCTTGTGGCGTGGGAGAAATGACAACCAGACTCAACTTTTTCAAGCCGTCGCAGAGAAATAATCTGGTAACGCTTTCATACACTGTCTTGCACCACAGCTAAATTTGAATTTAAATTTGTGTCAGGTTCACAGCTTGCTGACTCGAAATCAAACGAACGTCAACAACCTCATAAAAATCGGTGGATTGGTCGACTTTTTCCCGCCGAATGATTCAAAGTGCAACGTTGAACCGGCCTCGTCAAACTCTCGGTACAGGCATCACACTTGCGTTCGATATCATCTGTACGAGTCTTTGAAAGCTAGTTGGAGTAATCCAGTTATATTTCTCAGCTGGGATCCTTCAGAGGAATTTCGATATTACTATGGTTTGAATAACTGTCTTTGAGGCACCCCAGTGTAGTAGTTAACATACACCTTCTATTAAGGAGAAAAACACGCCATGTACTTTGCATGGTTTCATTTTTACACCAAGTTTTTATGGATACCCACCGTGTTTGGCATCATTGCTACTTGCTATGGCATTCGCCAAGCTGTCCTGTACGGAAAGACGTACGGCGACGGTCTCATCCTCATCTTTGACAATGAAATTACTCCTTGGTTTACCTTGGGGGTCTCCATTTGGACTGTCCTCTTTCTCGAATGCTGGACTCGACAAGAATCTATTCTCGCACATACATGGAATGTCAGCGACTTTGAACGGGGCGAACAAATCCGCCCTCAATGGCGGCACGGCCGTGTGAAAGTGTGGAACCCCATCACACAGCAAAACGAATTTACAGACCCCAGAGGTGCACGCATACTGCGCCGAATTTTCACCAGTTGGGTTGTCCTCGTCTGCGTTGGAGTCAATGCGGGGATTTTGGGATGTGTGATTATATATCGATCGTGGGCAGTGCAGCGGTTCAATGAGATTCATGCAACAGTCACAAGCTCTGTAATGAGTTTGGTGTTTATTTTGGTGTTGAGTGCGTTGTTTGAGTGGGTTGCCAAGGTTTTAACGGATTTTGATAATTATCGGACTGAGAGTGGGTATCAGGTGTGCGTTTTTGATTGTGCCAATTGCTTTGATATGGTAGTTAATATTTGATGTGGCAACAGGACGCGCTCATTTTGAAGAATTTTCTGTTGGCGGTTGTCAACAGTTTTGCGAGCTTATTCTACGTGGGTGTCGTAAAATCTGTGATTACGATTGTCACTGCGAATGGAAACCTAATTCTGGGTGGCGATTTTAGCTGTTTATGAGGTATCAGACATTTTGGTTTTAACATGCATTTTGGTGCCCAGGCCGTTATTCGGACGATTGCCAACAGTTTTTCGGAGTTCAAAGCTGGTAAGTTGTTCATTTGTTGCGCTCCTCGATCCAACTATTCTTATTGTTCACGAAAGCATGCTCGAGCTGATGCTACAGATGCTCATCACATTTATGGGCATTGTTGTGTCAAACCAACTTTCATCGCTTGCATTCCCGCGAATACTTGCCATGTGAGTGTACGTTTCGTTTGCATCATAATCCTAAATCTTCAGCGTTTCCTTTGTTTTTTGAAGCATCAAGCGACGATCGTCAAAATCATTCAACAGTGAGCCGAACCGCAGCTCCCTCATGGAACGCGACATTTATAAACCCACATACACGGACGATATGCTTGGTTTCGATTACATTAGTGCTGTGATTCAGTTTGGATTCATAACCTTGTTTTCATGCGCATTCCCGTTGGCGCCGCTTTTGGCCGTTTTGAGTAACATGCTGGAGCTTCGAATTGGTGAGTCTTTTTTTTTTTTTTTTGAGATGAGAATGTCTAAAAAATCCGGCATGCGCATTTGCTGTAAATTTGCGACAGACGCGTACAAATTGTTGGTGCAATATCGGCGCCCGTTTTCGAGCAGAGGTGAATCTCGTCGCGACGTGAAAGAACATGACTTCGAAAATTAACGTCATTTTAATCATCGAAAAGCGCAAGGAATCGGATACGTGCAGCCTCTCCTCGTCTGTATATCATCAGTTGGAGTAATCACAAACGGGATTGTCGTTGCATTCGCAAGTTCTTCCTTTAAGCAGTCCGTGTTAAGCCAGTTTGATCCGGAATCCCATCTTGCAATACGGATTCTGTTTGTGGTGGCGTTTGAACATTTTGTGGGAAGCATTCGAGTTGAGTTTTTGTTTTTTCTTGTGTGTTTTTGCATTCAACCAACTAACTTTGTCTAAAGATTTCGGCCAGGAAGCTGATATCCCCGGTTCCAAAGAGTGTAAGGATAGCTGTGGGGAGGAGAGTGTATCGAACGGCGTTGGAGACGATTGGAAATCCTGTCGAAGTAAATGAGAGTTTCACATAGCATCAATTGAGCGAGATCCGCATTGTTTTGTTGCATCAGAGTGACTTGTACTTTTATTCGCAGACAATAAACACAAAAATCCATTTTTCGTCAGATCAAAGAATCGCGTTTTTTTATTCAAGGATTCGTGCGCTTTCAGTTGTATTTCAAAACCTGTAATTTCCGGCACATCAGGGCAAGCACATCCGTGTAGAGTTTCAGTTTATAAAAACAGCATTATGCGTGGTGACCAGGAAGTGAAGGGGATTTGTCACTGATTCGGGTTCTGGGTCGGAGAAGTGGACTTGGAATATAAAGTGATCATAGTTTTCTTAAAGTGTTCAATTTCTCAATGTTCAGTTCTTAAGAATAACGTGTTGATCATCCAGGAAGACAGTCAAGCGGCTGTTGCATCATGCAAGAGCCGATGCGGGATTGGAAGATCGAAGTCGGTGTTTATATACGCGTTTGATTTTAAAGCAAACAGTCTTGACAAGTTCAAGTGTCCTTCCCCCACAACATGGGAAACGCGAGAAAATGTGATTTTAAATCAATCCACTTCCTCCACTTCCTCCGCATCCAAGCTCTCCTTAGCGTTGGACTGGCAAAATTATGAATCGCCGCTGTTCTCCAGTAAAGCAGCCATAAACTTTTCATCATCTCCTTCATCATCATCATCTTCATCATCTTCATCATCATCAAAACTAGCCATGTCGTCAAGCCTAGCAAATACCTCAAAACACTCGTCACAAATTCTACGCCAGCGACAGCAATAGACAAACGAGTACGAACAGTTGTGACAGAGAAAAGGTCCGTAGTCAAGAGCCTGCACGCATCGAGGACAGATCCGTCCCTCGCACCCTCTCATACACTTGAAGCCGCTCGAATTGGATATCAGGCCAGAATTGTTTGCTTCTGTGATTTTGTAGGCCTCCAAGCATGGGGTGTTTCTACAAAACACGATTTCACCATGGCAGCGGGAGCAATCAAACTTCCAAAGGTCGTGGATTCTTTGACAGAAGCCGCATAATGGAGGTAGGAATGCGCAGATCAGGACGAGAACATCCGCGTTGAGTTTCGGTTTAAACACAGGGTCGTGTGTGGCTGCCAGGAAGTTAAGGACTTCGTTGACTGAGCATGTTTCGGGGTCGGAATAATGGATTTGGAATTGCTGTGCGTCTGAAGAAGCGGCCATTCTGTTTGGCGTGTTTCTGTCTTTTGTTTTGTTTTGGTAATTGCGTTTTTTTTGTTTTTTTTTTTCGTTTCTTTTCACTTCTTTTCCAGTACAGGCCCGGTCGGTTGTGAGGTCATCTTACGATACCATTCGCGATTCTCGCGTGTTTATGAGCAATAGACTGAGTTGAGTGATGCTTGGCACCCACGTGCGGTGTCCGAAAGAAGGCGGCCCCTCCACCTCTCGTTGTCAAAAAGCAAACAACTTGCCTCCAACTTGGATGGAATACTGTGCATTTCATTCTCTTCTCAAGCATCACGGTCAGAGTCTCATTGCAATTATTTTAAATGTGGTATATTTTTTGCCAGAGCATGCATTCACAGAGCACCAGGAGAATTCCAAATTACAGTGTTTTCTGCGTGCATTCGTCTACCAGTCTCTCAAACCCGGCTCTTGTCTTCTCATTCTGAGGTGCGCGCTGATACAAATCCGCGCATTTTCCCCGGTTTGAAGTTCAGGAAATTTCGCCATCGGTTTATCCACCCGTGGAGGCGGACCGCAGATTCTGTTCCAAGTTGGTCAGACAAACGATCCAGGACTGGAAACAGAGTTTCGGCACGAACGCAAAAGCTGCCCGTCGAAAGCAATGTCACTGCGGATTTCGTTCCAATCTTTTTCGAGAGAATGTTCAAAACAAGCAGCAGAATCTCAGCGCGAGAACAAGAGCTATTGGTCGAAAGCAGAGAAACTGCCGTTTCCGTTCCCAGTTTCTTGGAGAGGGAGTTCAGAATAAACGCATTTGGAACAGGTTTGAATCGGGATACTACAGCATGTTTATTACGTTGCCCTGTTGGCAGAGAGAAAGGAAAAAGTGCAAAGAATGGAGCCCGTTGTCAAAGCCACTGGACTAGTAGTAACTCTTGCCAGACTCAACACACCCAGAGAACGCGCTGCTCACAGAGCACACAAGTCCATACTTGCCGCAGTTGTCGCTGTACTGCCAGTGCGCAGTGGGTCCAGCTGGTCCACAGACATAAATCTTGTTGTTTCCCTCACCGCACGCGTACTTTCCCTCCTGGCCAACACATGAAGCACCTTGCTCGTAACCAGCGTAGTTGGCAACACGAATGCGGCTGGATTGCTTGTATTGTTGTGGGGGTGGGGGTGGCTGGTTGTACTGCTGAGCTGGTGGAGAGTAGTAAGAAGAGTCCGAGCCGGAACCAGTGCATCCGGCCCAGCTGGCATCCGCAAAGCACTGACCAACGGACTTGCAGTCGGAGCTGTACTGCCAGTGAGCAGTTGGGCCGGCAGGTCCACAAGTGAGCATTTTGGTGCCGTCGCAGCAGAAGTTGAGGTTGTTGTTCTTTTGGTTCGCGTTACAGCTTGATCCCTGGACACAGGCAGATTGGCCGCCGTAGTCCTTGGGTGGGGCGTTGGAGTGCTTGTATGCCGGTGCTGGCTCGTAGTTAGTGGGTGGAGCGTTGTAGTAGTTGTTTTCGTACGAGCTGGTGCCGGTGCATCCAGCCCAGCTGGCATCAGCAAAGCACTGGCCAACGGACTTGCAGTCGGAGCTGTACTGCCAGTGAGCAGTTGGGCCGGCAGGGCCACAGGTGAGCATCATGGTTCCATCGCAGCAGAAGTTCAAGTTGTTGTTTTGCTGGTTCGCGTTACAGCTGGTTCCCTTGACGCAGGCAGTTTGCCCTTGGTAGTTGTTGGCCGAGGCGAGGACGGCAAAGGCCGAGAGGATGATTGGGTATTGCATTGGTTGTTGTTGTTGGTTATTCTGTGTGCTTGGAGGGGAACCAGGGCTCGCTTTTATGCACTTTTTTTTTGTTCTTGACCGTGTTCAACTTCCAGTGTTCAAGTAAAGATAATTCTCCGACGAAAACCGCGTTGAACACTCGCAACCAAGCCTGGGACGCGATTGGGGCAGATCTGGGTGTGATCCACCCCGAAGACAGCGCTGTGGATGGAGAGAGTTTTTCTATCGGTCTGGGGTCTCTGGACATGACCCATCTAAGCTGTCTAGGTATGTACGCCCATCAATGCTGTCTAGGCACATCATCCAACATACGACACCATCGTGGGATGATCTGTTTCAGTCACAAGCGCTTTATCCGCGCAGCATTTTCACTTGGCAGTTTAGCTTTGCTGATGAAATAAAAGCATTTCTGGCAAGCAACACACCCTCAAATCAAGCTGTTCACAATGGCCGATCCCTGCCCCACCTTCTACTCAAACATCTACCAGTGGCCTGACGACTATCCGTACCCACCCCGTCTCGGCCCAGGCTTCCCGTGCCTTCCCGCGCTTCCAGATGGCTTCCGGATCCCGGCCGACACCATTGCCCCACCCGGCTGGCCCTCCTCATGGTCATGGCCACCACCGTTACGCTTAACCACTGCAACTTCAGCCATTCTTCAGCCCACGAATTTGCCCGCAGCAGACGCTGGTTCGGAAGACGGCGTGCCGCCCCCTCCCGCAGTAAAGCCTGTCCGCCTTATTCTGTCTATTCTAGTTGTTTTAACGTCTTTTGGGATACTCACTGCCATCGGATTCTGCCTGCGCAAGCGCTGTATGCGGCGGAGGGCTGCTAAGCGCGAGGTTGTTGCAAGGGGATTGGACGGTGCTGCCGTTGTTGTGACTGGCAGTGGATGCAGCGGTAATAATGGAAGTGGATGCAGTGTTGAAAATGGCACGGGATCTGTTGCGGTTGGGCTTAGAGAGATTGGGCAGCATCGAGCGATAGGTGGGGAACAGCACCCACGCCCAGGCATGCCGACTGGACCGATGCTCACGTGGAGTGAGGTTCCGGTTCTACAAGACGAAGTACGCGAGAGCCCTTCGTATCTCGTAGCAAGGAAGTGAATAAAATGGACAATGTGTAAATATTAGCATAGGTTACTTAGAAGCTACCTTACTCGATCAATGTATCTACAGTGCGCGAGATTCCCCTGCAATACAACTGATGGCCTTTACCCTGAGCTCGGTCTGTCTTAATTCGGTAACGTATGAACTGGTCAAAAGGGAGAAGGAAAAAAATGTCATCCAATTCTGCCTCCGCAGCAACTTCAGCTGCGGCCGCTTCGACGGCAACATCCAGTCTGGTCTCTTCAGCTATCGCGTTTGCCGTTGCTGGATTCCCTGTGCCATGTGAGTACATGCCAGAGCCATGCATGCAGCGCTGCATTCACTGAACAGCACACCCTCAGACCCTTATCCGACTCAGACACCGCCGAACGACCTTCTATGGCCACCCTTCTATCCTTACCCACCTCCTCCGCCGTCACCGGGCCTTCCCTGGCGACAGGCTCCCCCAAATGGAGTCTTTCCACCCGAAGCGCCAATCCCACCGTCTTGGCCAATGGGCTTCCCTTGGCCACCCCCTTTGAAGAACGACCCAAGAATACCCCCTCCTCCGCGACCTCCTCCTGGCGGCGGACTACCTGGCGCTGGACCTCCTTTGAATCCAACTGTCCCACCTGCCTATCCATTTACACTCCCTCCGTCAGGCTGGATCTCACCTATTCCCACTTCAACTTCAACCGGTTTTCCCTCCGGTGTCTCCAACGGCACTTCTTCTAGCTCCCCCTTTGACGACTCCACCATCCCTAGCAACATTACACTCATCTGCTCACTCGCAACAGCCGTCCTCGTGTTTGGTTTCGTCATGTGCATCGGCTGGTGGATTCGACGCCGCTATTTTGCAGTGCGAGATCGGTTTGGACGTCCCACTGCAACGAAACTCATGCCCGTCGCAGACGACCCCACCGCTCTGGAACAATCGAATCCGAATACAGGAATCGTATGGAACAATCAACAGAATCAATTCCGAAATCGTTCAGAAAGGTCATTGGGTTGGAGCGAGGTTCCTACATTGGCGGGGCAGCCGGCTGTTGGAGGGAGTCCTGAAGCAGAGCAGCTGTACCAACGCGCGTTGATCAGTCATAATCTGGATCAAGCGACGTTTGTTCCTGGGGGTGTTTATTCGAATGCATCGCCCCGGACTTTGGGGTATGCGCCAAGTCGCGGTGTTGAATCTGGAACTTTTCTGATTGCTCAGGAAAAAGGTTCGCCAATCTCATGGACCTCGTCGCATCCGCAGCAACAGTATCACTACTACCAGCAGCAGCAACAACACCAGCAGCAGCGTGAGTTAGTAATGAGGGGTGGCAATTCTATTGAGCTGGATCCCATCTCGGCCACTGTTCCTTCTGGATCGTTTCCGAGAAACTTGGCTTCCCCATTCGCTTCTCAACTTCAGCCGCAAAAGTACAAGTTGCCGGATGTTGCTTAGTGGACGTTGTGTTGTGTTGTCTTTTATTTTTTTGGCGGGGGAATGGGGAGGGAAGAAGAGATGGGTTGAGTGTTTTTTGCTTTTTCCAAAGGGACGATCGCGTGAATTTTTTCGGAACTCTCGTTTTTGCCGTTATGTCGCATCTTTTCGCTTAAAAAAAGAACGTAAATATTCGCTAAGAAAATCAAAAGGGCCGATTGAGACCAGACATATATTTTGAATTTCGGTAAAGCAAACCATTTTCACAGTGCGCCAGAATAAAAAAAAATGCGAACACCTCAAACACAAATCATTCCATCCCCTTATTCTCCTTCAACAACACCGCCAACGACCCCGCCGCCTGCACCCACCCCCGCTCTTCAACCCTCTTCACCGCCCCACGAAACACGTTGGCATACTTTATCAAATACTCCGTCTCCACAGCAATCCACTCATGCACATGCTCAACATTCGCAATGCCCCAATGCGCATACGACCGCGTTGTGCACTCGGGTCCGTACTTGGGATCACTGCTGAATGCTTTACTCTCGTTTGTGAGTGTGCCGTCCCATTCAAGAAACGTGTGCAGCTCGCAGTATTCGGCGAGACGGCTTGTTGGAGAGAGGGTTTCGCTGCTGTTGCTGTTGCTGCGGAGATTCCATGCCTGGCTGGTGGCTATGCCCATGGAGATGTTAATGTTGGGTGGGCTGGTGTGGGAGTGGACGCGTTTATTGGACACGGCAGTGGTGGATGCTGTAGAGATTGGGTCTAGAATGTGGTCTGAGGGCGCTTTGCTTGGAAAATCGCACACGGGCCGCTTTCTTCCCTCATGGAAGCTATTCGGCAGCTGCTGTTGAATGGTAGGTGCACGAGCAGGTGGAGAGGCGTGCCTGCGGGAAGGACTGTTGCTATGCGTACTTTTGAAGGGGCGTTGGTCGCGCCAGAGTCTTTGGGGTGGAATGTCTCTTGGGCCGTGTTTGAAGTGGCATTGTGTGCCAGCGGGACAGCCGCCTGGTTTGTGGAAGTAGCGGCAGTGGCGAGGCTGTGCTTGCATGTTTTGAGGATGTCGAGAACTGAGTTTTGCTCTGCTTTTTTTATATCTTTTTCAGTTTTCCTTTGAATTCATTCTGAGGGTGGTTTTTCCGAGCTTTATCTCAGAATTCACTGAACACTCTAACACACGTTTATTCCCACAAAGACGAAACAAGTCTTTTCACTTTTCTCAACCATCACCTCATTTTGGAGAAGAAGGTGCAGGAGGTGAAGTAGGAGCTCTAGATAGAGGCTTCGAACCCTCACCGCCCCCAGAGGATGGTCCTGCTTTAGCACCACCATCACCCCCGTTGCCAGTATCAGCACTTCCGTCGCCAGCATTCCCATTCTGACCACCATCGGCGCCACCTTCCGCCTTGGACTCTGCGTCCTGCACAGCGCGCTGCTTCTCAATCAACTTGTAAATGTCCGTCTTGAACACAAACAGTCCTAACGGCTGATACCCGCTCAACTCGTGGACGCTGCTTCTGGCTGCATATACACGCCTGCCACGCTCCACAAGTTCAATGTTGTTCAGTTTTGGTCTCATAGGCCCGGCCTTCTCATCACGCAGCGAGACGAGGAACCCTTCGACAGGGATAAACATTTTCACGGATCTCAGTTTTCGCAGGCTGCGTTCTACTGCAGCGCTAGCATTCTTGTTGTCATCGTGACCTTCCATGGACGCGTTATGTTTTGGCTTGTCTGGATCTGGCAGCAGTTTGGCAATCAAGTCCGTTTTGATGTCCAATTCAACTTCACAGATAATCAGTCTCTCTTCGCGCATCTGCATGGCACTAAAGTTCAACAGGGGCAAGACTTGCGGCAACCGCACAGCAAGCATGCGTCTAAACAAATTGTCTGGACACCCAAACTTGCATCCACAGACTACATCAATGGCGCAACGCAGGGTCGCTTGGACGGCGGTTGTGCGGAAGAGACTCGAGAGTTCAGTTTGAGTGACGACCAAGTTTGTTGGGACTGCACCGCCGTGCATGTATGAGTTTGCGCTTTCGTCTTCGTCGATGGAGTTGAGGTGGTGGTGCATTTCGCGGCGGATACGGGAGTCGGATTCGGAAATGTCTGCTTCGAGTCCGAGAATTGCACGCACGAGAGCGCGGAATGGGGATTCACCTGTTTTTTTTTTCAGGGTTTTGTGGATCAGGGGGCGACAGGGGAGAAAAGACGGAAGGAAGAAAAAAAAATTAAAATACCTCGTCCGAAACGCATAATCAAAGCAGCCAGGAAGGAGGTGAGTTCAATGACATCGACACCGAGCTGCTCGTTCTTGTTCAAAACAACCGCAGACTGGTGCTCACTGCACACAACATGCTTCAACCGGAACGTGGCCTCCGAGTCAACAAAGTCAGGCGCACCCACAATAAGCGAAAAGTTACTCTTGATGTCCATATTCTTTCCCTTGTACACTGTTCCAAACGTGTCGCCGAGCGGCTTGGTTGGGTCAAAGTCGCAGATGGCCTTGGAACCACGCAAAAATGTCGAGTTCGTCACCTCACGCGGCACCGAACTCACCCACCAATTGGCGTACGGGTTCATGAGTTTGATGAATCCACCGCTCACCCAAACTCGACGGGTGTTGCGGGAAATCTGCGCCAAAAACCGACGCACAACCATTTCTGTCGATGAGTCATCCTGCTCCATGTCCACCTTGATAAGTCCCAGCAGTCCAAACACAAAGTCTCTGGCAAACCGAGCCTTGCGTGGAGCGCTTGAGAAGATGCGCAGAACGTCTTCAACGTATCTTGGACTCAGTTGGTGTCTGGCTGCTTCGAGTTTGGCGGTACGTCCCAGGTTGCGGCCGTCTTCGAGCAGAGTGAGTTGGGAACGGATCTTATCTATGATGATAACGGCTGCCGCGCGAAAGGCCTGGTATGGAGCGCTATTCTCGTGGGCATCACTGATTTGTTTATGGATGCTCCCGATGACCGCCATAGCCATGTTTGTTGCATTGATGAACGCATCAGCGTCGACAATGTTGCTTCGGTTCTTGGCGCCGTATCGACCAAACGAAATGTACAGCTGCTCAGGCAGGATAATCTCCTGGAACGTCCATACTCGGAAAAAGTACTCTGACTCGAGGATGGCATGGGCCAGCTGCAGAAGAAGGAGTGCGTCTCGCATGAACTTGTATGGGACGTGGCCCATGCCCATCCATCCATCATCGGACACGTACGATTTACGGATGGGATCAACGATGCGTTTAATGTCCACAGCAAAGCTGTGTTGTAATGAGATGAGCAAGAGAGTCAGCAAATGAAGTACCAATCTATCGAAACAAGTCCAGAATGAATCACCTCGAACTGCAAATATCATTCTTGGACTCTGCGATGACGAGCCATTCTGCGCATCGCGTGTTTCGCTCGGCCTCAACGACACTGATCCGCAACTTCTCAAACATACCATCCCAGTTCTCCAAAGCCGTCGAGTCGCAGATCGGAACCATCACACACCGCTCAGAAGATCCGTACACTGCAGACATGGACGCAAACACTTCCTTGGGAAAGACGATGGCTTGGGGAAGGCACAGAAAGTCCAACCACACAACAGCCTCGTTTGTCTCGCTCTGATCGCACAGCGCAGTCAGGCAGTCGTTGAGCGGCGCTGTTGTCGATACATCGTGCACGAGTGTCCATGATATTTCAGTGTCAGTCGCAATGCGGTCTTCGACGGACGATGAGAACCAGAGATGTGAGACGGCAATGTATGGTGTGGATGTGGTGGTGCTGATCAGGGTTCCTTCAAAGCCGTTGCGCTCCTTGTTTGGGCGGAGGCGTACCTGTTAAGGATTGGGTTGAGTGGCGGGCAGCAAACGAGGCAGCGGAAGAGAGAGAGGGCGCACCAGGATTAGCTCTCCTGTGGTGTAAGGGGTGCGGCGTACGCGCATCAGCGAGCCGACAATGTCGCAGTAACCAACAACTTGCTCGGCATCCATCGTTTCAGTCAAGGTCAAGTTGTTGTTGTGGCTTGGCGACGACAATGTTTCAAATGAGCAAAAATTTAGTGCCAAGTCGGGAAATTGTGCGACACGTCAAATCACAAAACCGCTTTATTCCAGGCACAGCAGACACGCCGACCACAGCAAACCATCTATCTACACAGCACTACAGCATGTCATCAGTTTGAACACGCGGCGTTGACGAGGAGTTGGTGATGGCCGGTTGCTGCTGGTGGAGCTGGTCCATCTGGGACTGGATCGAAGCCATCAGCAGTGCCGCTTCAGCGTTGGTGTTTGCCTGTCGAATGCGCTGCACGTTCTGTCCGGATGCCTGCATGACGCCGTTCTCCATGGTGAAGTTATCTGTGATCGTGATACGCTCGGTGGCATACAACTCCTCCTCCTTGCGGGCAGCCTCTCTCATCTCCCTCGCAATGCGCTCTCGCTCCTGCTGCCTGCGCAGACCCTGATCGATGCCGTTCTCACGTCGCTGGAACAGCTCGCCCGCCCGGTTCTGCTCGGCCACTTTGAGTCGGTGGCGCTCAGCTTCCAGCGCACTCTGCTGCTGCAAGAGGGCCAAGCGCTGGTTCTCCATGGCCAGTTGCTGCTGCGCAATGCGGGTGTTTTCAACGTCACGCAGCTCTTTCTCGCGGCGCAGTCGGTTCTGCTCAATGCGCAGGTTCTCTTCCATGGTTTCTTCCTGCAGACGCAGCTTCTCCCGCTCCTTCTTCATGCGTGCATCCTGCGACTTTTCACGGAACCAGTTCATTTTCTGTTTGGATGGTTTTTGGGTGAGTTTTTTTTGTTTTAAAAAAAAAGTTGTGATCACAATTTTTAAGCATCAATAAAACATTTTCGATTTCAGGCCCAAATGTCCACTCGAACAACGACCACTCGAACAACAACGACCACTCGCACAACAACGACGGTGATCCTGAGCCCGCCTGCAGCTCACACGGGTATCTTCACGGGTCCCAGAAATAGCGACACATTCTCTTCAGTCACATGCGCCGTCACAACCAGCCCCTGCGACTCTTCCGAAACAGCAGTTATTGGTGTAATCTATAACTTTTGCGCAGATTACTCAAAGTCCAGTCTCGCTCCACCCTTCATGCTACCCAACGACCCTCCCAAGAATCAATCCCAGCTCCCGGTCGGCCTCATGTGCGATGGAACACCTTACTGCATAAATGGCACCCAATATACCGCCACCTGTTACATTGATCAAAACAAGTTTGCCGGCTGCACATCCTCCACAAACAGGGGCAGCAGTAGCAGCAGCAGTGATGCTTCATCTCTTGCAAATTCCCCCGCATTCAAGATTATTTCAAGCATCGTCTTTGTTCTCCTATGTTTGGCCTGTTGCTGGAAGGGAGTCCTTGCCCTGCTGTGCATTTGCTGGGAAGGCATGAGCGGAATCAAAGAGAATCTTGCAGACCAAGAAAGTCGCGCCATGCGGCAACACCGGCAGCAGGACGTGGAACGCGAGAACCGACGCGACGAAGCAGTCAGGATTGAAGCCAATCGCGTGCGGCGCGAAAAGGAGTTGACAGAGGCGTTCAACCAGGGAGTTGCCAACCGAGCATTGAGGGAAGACAAGATTAAGCTTGCACTCGAAAAGGCGCGAGACGAGATTGTTCAAAAAAGGCATGAACTGCAGATGCGCGAAGTGGAGCGGCAGATGCAATTATCATCAATTGTTGAAAACTCCAAAGACGCACAAAATCAGAGACTCGCTCAACGGTTCAAGACAGCGCTTGCTCTTAAAGCTGCCAAGCGGGAGGAGGAGTTGAAAGCTAGTGGAAACAATATCAAAGTCATTGAGAGCAGCATTATAGAGAATGGCAAGGTCGTGGGTACAAGGCAGGAATTTCTGAGCGAGCGATATGCGAAGACTGATGCGGAGGCTCAGGAGCTGATTGGATCGGTCGGCAATGATTTGCACCGGATTACTCTTCCATCGCCCAACAACAGCGGCTGAATTGGAGGGGATACTGCAAACAGTATGCAACGGCGTATTTCTTTTTCCACGCATTTATGATCTCATTGTCACAGTTGACGTCTTAGAAATACGAGAGTTTATACCAAAGAAACAATGTACCCTTCCATTTGGACGGAATATCTCCCCCGATGATGGATGGGTTCGTGGAAGCGTGTTTGAAGATGTCATGAAAGAAGAAGGGAGATGTGTGCTTTCGGCGGATTAAAATATGCCTTGGCAGCTCAGCCGTTTAAGAGCTCCTTTGACTGGTTCTGCCACCGAAGCGAAGGTGAGAGCACATGCAACCTTGCGCAGCATTAACATCAACATCAACGTCATCAACATCATCATCATTGTTATCATCCGGTGAAGACGCAAACAGGTCCAAATGGGATTTGGAATTGATTCTGATTGGTTCAAATACAATTCCACATTTTCTTCTTCTTCTTTCATTTCTCTATTTAACTTACTTCTCTGTCTGTCCTCTTCTTCTCCCGTCGCCTCTTCTGACGCTGACTCTGACGCTGGCTCTGGCTCTGCGTCGGAGCGTGCTGCAACTGAAATATCTGAAAATGCTGAACAAAACGCCCAGTCACAGAATCAAACAGTCGCTGTGAAACCTGATTTCTTCCTCCAAATTGGCAAGCCCACAAAAAGCCAACTCCCAACAACAAGAACAACAACAACAACATGTCCATCGTTGGTTCCGCCATTACCACGCCCTCCAGCTTCAGCGCAAGCTGTCTTATCGTATCGTACACCAGCTGCTCCTTCAACTTGACCGATTGGTCAACCTACAACGACGGATTCTCCTTCTGCGGCAACTCAGACAACCCAAACAGTCTCCTTTTCCCGCCCAACGCTCCTACCAACCAGGTCCTGCTTCCCACGGGCCTCAAGTGCGATGGGGTTACCCAGTGCTTTAAAGAAAAGCAGTACAATTGCAAATGCTTCTCAGATCCTGTCGTTCGGCCCAACTGCACCCAAGCGGCCTTCTCGTCCAACGGCAATGCACTTGGTGGATCCAGCGGCAGCGGTAGCAGTAATGACCCACTCAAGCTCGGCTTGACCATCTCCGGCATCATTCTTGGGAGCTTATGTGTTATCGGAATTATCTGGCACTGCATTAGTGGTGGAAAAACTCTTGGACCCAAAGGTATATCCAGTTACATCAAGGACCGCAAGTTCCAGCGTGAAGAACTGCACCGTAAACGAATCTTGGAGCAAGAAGAAAAGTTGGACGAAGAAGCACGTGCCCATGCCAACGCCGTCCGTCGTGAGCAGGAATTATTGACGGTCGAAGCGGAACGTTTCGCCCAGCGCGCACTCGAGACGGAAAAAATGAAGGTTGCCCAGGAGGTTGAGATGGACAGACTCACGCAGGAGCGCCACGATATGATGATCAAGGATATGAAGCGCAAGGACCAGTTGATCAACATGTTGGAAAACACTACCGACGACTATCTCAAGAGACAGTTTGAGCGGGAGATGCTGATGATTTCCATGCGGTCGGAGCAGCGGGAGGAGGACTTGAAGACGAGCGGCAATTATGTTAAAGTGCTCGAGAGTACCATTGTGGAGGATGGACGCGTCGTTGACAACCGGAGAGAAATCCAACGCGAGCGATATGCACGCACAGACAAAGAGGCGCAGCAACTTATGGGATCTGTGGGTCCTGACATGCAGCGCATCCAGAACCAGCAACAAAACTACGGCTCAGATGCCCGGACGCAGAATTCGGCGGGTCATCGTCTTAAAGACGGGGATATGCTTTAAAGTCTCGGATACCATTCTAGAATGACCTTCTTATTTCTTGTGTGCTGGATATAAAGAAATTGTACTGAACTTGAACGGTTTGTCAGCATCGCTTTTGCTGTTGTGGGATGGAGAGCAACCACCCACCCACCAAACCCAGGCATCACCGTAGAGTCCGCTGAAACTGCCGCCGTTGCCTGGTGGACCTGCCTGTGTGGGGCGTGTTGCCTTTGCCGCTGTCAAGTCTCGTGTTGCTGCTTGCGTTTGGAATTTTTCTTCACCACGCGGCCAATTTGTCTTCCAAAACTGTTGCCCAACATGTCAGCCGCAAACATTACAGGCATCACCCTTGCCTACCCGACCCAGCAGAGTCTCACCTGTCTCGTCCAGGCAGCCGCGTGCAACACCAACCAGGATTCCAACAACGGCACCATCAACAATGCCTACACCTTCTGCGCCAACTTGACCACCTCGGCCAATCTATTCACGCCACCCAACCCGGCCACAAACCAGACCGCGCTCCCAGTCGGAATGACCTGTGACGGCACTCCATCCGCTTGCCAGCGTAGCCAGACCTACATCTGCACCTGCTACCTCGACATGGCAACGAGTAGCCAGTGCACCCTCAAAGCCGTTGCTGACAACGGACCACAGAGCATCATGGCCAAGATCCAAGAAAACACGCTGTATTTGGCCCTGTTCATCACGGCAATTGTATTCGTGTCCCTATGTGTCATCAACACGTGCTGGAAATGGATCACCGGCGGCCACCCACTCTCGCCACGCGGGGTCCGAGAGTACACTGAAGAACGCAAGGAGATTAAGCGCCAACGCATGCGTGACGCTGAGGCACGTCTTGACGAGTTGGCCCACATTGAGTCCAACAGACTCAGACGTGACCAGGAGTTGGAGTCGCTCCGCATGCAGCAACAGGCGCACAGGGCTCTCGAGGCGGAGAAGGCGCAGTTGGCGGCGGAGAAGGAGTTGGCAAACATTGCGGCTCAGCGTCACGCTTTGATTGTTGCTGACACTCAGCGCAGACAAGCTCTTACGCAGTTGATCGAGTCCAGCGAGGACTTGCAGTTGCAGAGAGAGGCTGAGAGGGAGTTGCGTGCTATTGAGGCAAGAAAGGCCCAGAGAGAGGAGCTGGAGGCAGCCAGCGGCAACAAGGTCAAGGTGGTTGAGACTGCGAGGATTGAGAACGGCCAGACAGTAGTGTCCTACGATATTCACCGCGAGAGAATTGCCAACACGGATAGAGACGCGCAAATCTTGATGGACCAGGTCAACAGGGAGAAGGCGACCCATGCGGTTCCGGCCGTCACCGCCCCCGCTCAACCCTCAGATGACCATAGAATGATGCTTTGATTGCTGATGATCTTCTGTTGATATCAATAATACAGTACACATATAACACTGCGGTGCTCAGATCGTATTTTCCCCCTTTAATGTTTTAGCGTTTCACTTTAACTTCAAGAGCCTGCCACCAACCGAACTTCCTTCATGCTGCTCCATCGTCCATATCTCGGAACTGTTAATAAATGTCATCCCAAACTGTGCGTACTAATTGTTCCATGTCCTTTTGTGTTATCCGAGCAATATCCCGCCTCCAATCAGCAGCTTCACTGCTCAAACGCCTTGACTCAATCAAACCACGAACGCGACTCTTAATCTGCCCAATCTTTCCACCATCGTACTTTGGATCTAACCCCGTCACCCGCACAACCAGTTTACCACTAAACACGCCACGCATCAACTTATCCATTGCCGATTTCTGCAAAAACGCGATAACCATATCATGGTACTTTTCCATCTTTCCAAAATGGTGCAAGGCGGTCATTTTAAAAGCGTGTTTCTGGATGGGATTCGATCCCAAGTCACATTCTCCTGGGTCGGACTCGTGCTGCTGAATCAGAAACTGTTTGAAGTTTCTCACAGTGATGGGCGTCATCTTTTCAACAGGCTTCATTTCATTCACCCATGGAAGCATCCGTTCCCGTGAAAACAGTGGCGACGAGACCAGATACTCAAACATGTCCACCTCGCTCAAGAACCCATCTTGCCATTTCTGCGGGTTATACTTGAGGAATTCCAACGCGTCCGGAAATGACCGCGTTAAAAGAATTTCTCCAATGCGTTGTTGTTGTTGCGGGTTGTTTTGTTTTCGTGCACCGTCGTGTGTGTTGTCGTCGTCGGACTTGTGTGACTCTTTACTCACCAGTCGTGGCAAAGCAGGAATCGAGTCATTCGCATCTTGATCTGATACAACGAGCTCCAACCCGCGTGACGTCCATTTCAATCCAAACTGCTTCACAATGACTCCCATGATGTGGGAAAAGCCGCCCCAATGCATGCAGCCGAGATACGCATTGAAAATGGCCTCATCCTCTTCTTCCCCGGGCTCGATTGGTACATTCAAGGAAGGAAGGAACGTGACATCCACTTGAAACCCTTGGACTTTGTAACTGCATGTTGTGCCGTTGATGACTTTGCTGGTTGCGGCCCATTCGGCGGCGAGCGTGTCTTGGATGGAACTGATGGAAACTGCGTTGAGTTGGCATTGGACGACGAGATCGAGGTCCGCGTGCAAGGTTTTTGTTGGGAGAAAGCGTGGGGTTCCTACGCGAGAAAAGTGCGTCTGGAGACTTGTGTGTGTGTGCGTGGGTGTGTTTTTTTTTACCGGTTTTTTTTAAGGTGCTGCGATCATTTGCGCCTGAATATTTGAAGTTTACCTTGGGACGAGGAGTTCGAGTAGACGCGCGTGGTCGTTGTTTGTGAGTCTTTGGACATTGTCCAGAGGGTACCTTCCCATTTTCTATGTTGATTTTTTTTTTTTTTGTGGGGGGAATTGCAAGTGCCACGTCTCTTTATATCACAAAAACACCAATGACGCGTCGAGAAGGTTCCCGAAGATAGTACCACATGTCATTTTTTTTCGCGTGCAGGTTCATCGCCTGCGGCCCAGATTGCATGCTTGGATCGTGGCTGACACAGAACAAAGACACGACTGGCCCAGACAGAGAGGACTTATAGCTGCAGAGAGAGGCCGAGATGGAGCTGAACACCCAGTGATGCAAGGAGTGTCCAGAGGGTGGAGATTTCGAGAACGGGCTGACGCCAATATATCCACCAAATTTACACCATGAGAGAATTGCCTACACACGGACCAACAGTCAAACTGAAGAATAAAACAATAAAACATTTTGGAACTGTCGGAAAATTGTTTGTGACGAACTTGTAGCTTGGCAGCGATGGGTCACTTTTCGTGTCTGAACGGGGTGGTGAGTAAGTGCTATCTTGCAATTGTTTCAGAACACCTGGACAATAGTTACCCTACTCATTTAGACTGCGATAAGACTCTGGTCCAGTCGAATGCTTAACGGCCCTCAGGATCCAGACCCACATTGACTCGTTGTAAGCTACGCAAGTCTGCCAAAACTGTTCACTGACCCCGGTGGCAGCTTTGCCAGCATTGGATCTACCTGGTGCGAAGACCTGTGCCAAGTGAAATGCCCACAAAATTGTCGGCGAAAAGTTTACTCAAATCCGGTGCCAACAATGTCCACTGCCCCTTGGCAATTGCAGGTGTGGCATTGGTGTTCGCTTTTGTTTGCTATCAACGTTATATCTGTACTCACGCATGTTCTATATTTTTTAAATCACGCACCATCACACTATATCTACCAACGCGAAGAAAGACATCAACAAACACAGCAACAATAAGACCTTTATTTCAGAAACCTCCGCAAGATGACGAAACGAAATAAAAGCAATTCAGTGTCAGCCGACAGCAAAGGATGGATTGTCCTTTACTCTCGTTTCCAGTGGGAGCCGCGAGGAGGCCCTGAATCAAATCCCACCGCTCACCTTAAGCATCCAGTATCCAGGAACTAGCGAAAAATGACGGGAACGAATCTTCGATAGCTTCCAACACCCGAAGTTGTATTGTCGAGAGCGCAGCCCCAAACAAAGCATCCGACATTGCAACCGAGTCAGCAGCCCCATGCCCAACCAGTATCGCAGCAGATCTGGTGGGTTGATTGCGAGTGGATGCTTTGTTCTTGGGGCATTTACGCGGATTCACTCTCTATAACATTGGAGAATGAGGGCAGGCAACAGAAAAGAGGGGAACTCACCTTTGCTCTTTCAGACTATGCATGCCGTGTCAACATACCATCATGGTGAGCACTCATAGCGCAGCCATTGACGTATCGAATGTCCATCGTGGCACCGTGGCACCAATCCGGTGCTGCGCTATGCGCGCCGCGGTCAATACACCATCGTGGATGTGTAGCACCAATCCGGTAATCATCCCTTCAACACCGTAGCGCAGCCATTGACGTGTCGAATGTCCATCGTGGCACCGTGGCACCAATCCGGTGCTGCGCTACGCGTGTTGTCGGTCTGGACAGTTTTGGAAATAAAAAAAAAAAATGGGAAGGACGCGCAGTCCGAACTTAGCACAAACGAAAAATTCAACAACCGTTCAAAAAACAAACGCCGTGCTCGCGTTTTCGTTTCAATGGGTATTTTACTACTGTGATTCGGCTCAAACCTTGAACGAATATCCAGAACCAAAAGACGGGAAAGCTGAAAAACAACTTCAAATGATCAACAGTAGATGATCAGTTGCAAGTTTCCCTCCTTTTCTGCGCTCTTCTGTATGTCCCGCCCAACTTCTTCTGAAGACACACTCACCTGCGATGGGATTTCTTTTTTTGGGCGGGTGTGCTTTTTTTGAATGTTTGATCCATTTGCTTGTTTGGTTTCGAAATTGCGGAAAAAGGGGCTTTTGCAGTTGCGCCGATTTGATGGAACGCGACAATTCGTTCACAGCACCGCGTCCGAATTCGGACATGCTGCACGACGCCACAAAGTCACTCAGAGCGGGCGTGGGATGCACAGACGGACTTAGCGAGTCTGCACACACCCAAGATCTCGCCCGTTTTACGTGGTACATCTTTTCGAATTGTACGCAACAATAATCCCCAAGAACTCGTGGGCGCTATACGCACTGGATCCACGTACTGCGATACATTGGTTCATGCCAACGTTGACGTTTAGACCTGCCACCGATTTGTACACACTCCAGATCACTATTGGCATCTACATGTCTTGTTGAGGGAGAAGGCGGGCCAGGTGGTTCCTGCCATTACCGCCTCTGCTGAACCCTCAGATGATCACAGAATGATGCTTTGATTTGATGATCTCGTGTTTGAAATACATGCGCCCTATATCACAGGATCTGCTTATTTATTTATACAGACTGCAATGACGCTCGTTTGCAAAAGCGGCTGTCACATACGCAAATTTAGCGAAAGTTGTTCTTCTTTTCGCGTAAAGCCGCCATCACTGCCACCGGGTCCAGCAGCCCTCCACACGCCTGCCGCACTTGCTCGATACCCACGCGCATGAAAGGATTAATTCGCTTTTCCTCGCCAAGAGTTGACGGAACGGTGCAAGGAACCGACTTTGCCCAGGCAAGTTTTGTGGCAATCTCGCGATTCTCGGGTTCAATGCTTGCCGCAAAAGAAAGATTCGAAGCAGTGTATTCATGCCCACAGTATACGGACGTTTCGTCTGGGAGAGAGCCAAGAATTGTGTTGAGCGACTTGTGCATTTCTTCAGCTGTTCCTTCAAAAAAGCGGCCGCATCCGCCAACAAACAGAGTGTCCCCAGTGAAGACTGCTTTTTCGGACGACTCTGGAGTTGTCACATAGTATGACACGGACCCCCTGGAGTAAAAAGAGGTGTAAGGTTCTTGAAGATCAGGTTATGTTTTTGATTTCGAATACAAAAACCTCGTGTGGCAGACGGTGAAGAATGGCGTAATCTCGACTTGGCCAAGCTTAAATGCGCTCTTGTCCGTCACTTTGTGCGTCATGGATGGAATTCGATCATCGCCGCCAAACACGGGAATCTGTTCCGGACTCAGGAGGCGCACGAGGTCTGAGTTTCCGCCGGAGTGATCGGCGTGGTGGTGCGTCTAAGAAAAGGGGATTCAATACGCCATGCTGCTTTCAAAAAGACTGACAAGACAGTGAAAAACACACCGTCAAAACCGCTTCAATACGCCATCCCAGCTGAGTTGCCTTGGCAATGACCTTGTCTGGCTCGCATGGATCCACGGCCGCACAAAGCCCCTTTGCTGCATCAGTCTGAAGCAGGTACGCGTAGTTGTCTGCGTTGACGGCGACTGGAACGACTCTCAAACCCATCCGTTGTGTTGCTGCTGTGAAGAGATTTCGAGAGACAAAGCTCATTTTTGTTTTTATTTACCACATTTGAACACTCCGCCAACCAATCAAAATATGGAGTCGCTCTTCACCCGCCTCACTCTGGCGGTGCTGCTTGCCGAGGTGGTCGTCTACTTCTCATCCCTCATCTCGCCGTCCTTCCTGCCCACATCGAGACGCCGCGCCATGATCAAGTCGCTACGCAGCATATACAAGAACTCGGTCGCTCAGACAGCGTTCGTCACGGCCTTCTCGATAGTGTGTGCGCTGTTTGTCGAGAATGTGTTCCGTCTTGATCGCATGCAGACTAGCGGCGAGTATGCGGACGAGTACGACGGCGGACACGGGCACTTGCTGTTCTGTTGAGTTTTGTGTTTGCGTTCTTTGTCGCTGTGAAGACTGACCCAGCGCCCCAGTGGTCCAGATCAGGGACGCACAGCTGCAGCTGCTCATCACCAGCTTCACCATCTTGATGGCCATGTGAGTTCAAAAGAGACGAGCACTTGATGGATTACTTATCACTGTCACATGGGCCAGTGTCGTCTTTTTCCAACTCCGCGACAAGAACGCGTACATCAAACTGCTTGAAAAGTACGAGATTGAGCTGAAGGAGGACGAAGACGAGGCACAGGCCGCTGCTGCTGCTGCTGCCTTGAAGCCAACCCCCGATCCTTTCTCTGCGGCGTCCATTACGGACAAGGGAGTTGCAACTGTGCCTGGACAAGCGAGTGAGCGTGCTGTGGACTCTGACTACAATGTGCCGATTGGATTCACGCTGTCCGCTGAAATGCTTGCGGCGATTGAAGACGAGTCTGGTGCGGCCAAATCATCCTCGCTTGAAGACGAGCTTCGGGTTGCGGATGAGGATACAATTGTTGAGGATGTGAAGGCGTGAGTGGAATTGTGAAAATACCAAGTGGGAAGGAATAGAAGCTCAAGAACCTCAGACAAAATACTGACCAGAACCTCATGTTTGTTTTTGTTTTCAAATAAAATATCCAAGTACGATTAAGCGCCCGTTGAGAGTTGTATCGAATTTGATCAAGTAACCACAACTTAAAGCAGAAGATTTTCAACAAACAAGTGATTGTTTACTTGTAAAAGATGACAATTCTTCATTTTGTTTCGGCAGTTTCCATCAAACAATACCCGCGTTTTGCAACAATGACGAAAGACCAAACATCCATGATCCAGTCCAGGCCTGTCGTTAGCAGTTACAGATGATATGCAGGTACGCCATCCTGGGTGCTCCTCTTCAGACAACAGAGCAGATCTGTCTCAAGTGAGAATATCGTCCACACTCGGCCAAGTAGCAAAGGAACTCTGCTGAGACAGTGCTGTCATATTAACGCATCCGCGCATCCAGCAGAGTGTTGCTGAACTTACAACTTCCGACCAGGTTACCTGTTACATCAACATTCTAAGAGATGAACTAGATAGACATTACCACACCCTACGCCTAGGCCTACTTACCGATCTAGGACAGGTTCGATCTTACAACGAAGAGTTCAGGAACATTATTGTTCACCATTCGGGCATTTAATGTCCCCACCTCCCCCACAAAAAACCTCTCAAAAAATATTTAACAACAAAACTTGCAAACAAACCACACACACGCACCCAAAAAAAATTAGAAAAAATGTCTCTATTCAGCCTCCTCACACTGCTCCTCCTCTTTGCCGAGATTGCCGTGTACGTCGGATCGCTCATCTCGCCATCCTTCCTGCCGGCCACGCAGCGCCGGGTCATGATCAAACACGTGCGAAACCTCAGTAAAAGCAAGAATGCGCAGTTTGCGTTCGTGGCCGGTTTCTCGATCGTCGGTGCTCTTCTCGCCGAGAGTGGATACGCTCTTGCGAGTGTCTGGAATGCAACCAAGGAGAATGGGGGTCACCACGCGCACGAGTATTCGACGCAGTACCGTTGAGTTTTGAAATGTGACTTTTGTTGATTCATCTCTCTGCTCACTCTCTTTTTTCATGCAGAGCTGAAGGTACTGCGCGCCGAGAAACACTTTATCACGTCGCTATTCACGCTTGTCATGTTCCATGTTGTGTTTATGCGTCTGCGCGAAAAGAACAAGTTGAGTTGAACCCTTTTTGTGTGTTTTCGGGTGGCTGACTTTTATATTTAAATGCACGCAGCTACATCAAACTGCTCGAAAGAGTGGAAGGAAAGACAGCTGAAGAAGAAGAAGAAGAGAAGGAGAAGGAGACGGTTGTCAAGAAGCAGGAGTGATTTTGTCATTTTTGGCGGTGTATATTCCCATGCGTACAGTCTGCGACGGTCAAATAAATGCAAGTGCAATAAGTGATGATGTGTTTGCAACTCGCTCAATTGTATTAGTTCGCCGCGTAAAAAGGCTGGAAAGACACCAAAAAATCATCTACAAAACAGAACATGCAAGAAAAGAAACTCACGCAAGAAACCCAAAACTTCCTGCTCGGAAATTGCCTACATCTCCCCATAAAGCACAAGCACCACTGCCCCACTGAAACTTCTCACAACATTCGCTCCAGCGCCTTTGAACAGCCCATACCACCCTTCATACTTCATAATCTTGTTGAAGCAGTCCACCGCTCCTTTGTAAATACGCTTCTCATCAGGCA